>VNKF01014076.1:0-23249 GCA_008044355.1 Drosophila lacteicornis
CATAGTGGATAATTGCTACCGCGAAAAAAGCACTCTTCAGCCACTAATTTGTGCTACTGGGGAAAGTATTAATGATTTAAAAGAGTTTTTTATTTACGTGTCAGGTTATTATTATAAGCTACCCTCAATCCTTAAGTGCGTAGAAGTCTGTTTTAAAATATTTACAGTCTTAAACTTAAAATACCCAGATGAGTGTCATCTGATATGGTCATTTATTCAAAGATATTTTTATAATATAAACCTAAAAACAGACGTCCAAAGCCGAGCAATTTCGGAATTGCTAAACGACTTAAAACACGTTGCAAAAGAGTAATTTAAAACTTAATTAAATTTAATTTTTATTTTTGCTTATTTTTTAATGCTTTCAATCATTTCTTTTCTATCATGAAAAAAAAAAAGCTGAACAAATTTTAATATTATTTTTCACATCTTAAATTTAATTTGAGTTCTTTGACATAATTCATCAATTCGAAATTATTATTTACTTTAATAATTTTAAATTTAAATTTTTTTCTCAATAATTTCAATCAATTTGTTTTTAAAAATGCTATCATGCAAAATTTGTTCAAAAACTTTTGAAAATAATACCGTATTTTTAAGACATATGCGTTTATTACATTTAAATGAAATTTATGTTAAATTGCCATGCGGAGTTAGCGAATGTTCTCATATTTTTTCTAATTTCAAAATGTTTTCAAAGCATGTACGAAATCATAATACCGCCTCACCTGCTGACAATTTTGCAAGATCCATTGATAATTCAACTGAAGTCGAATTAGAAATAGAACCAGAAGTAACTAACCAAACTAAAAATACTGAACTTTTCAATAGCCAAGACGATGAGCTTTACAATTCAACATTGCAGTTTACTTTAAATATATCTTCAAAAATATCACTTTTCAAATTCAAAGGCAAATCGCACGTAATATAATTGAACCTATACAGAATAAACTACAAAAATTAACGTATCCCCCTATCGAATAACAATAAGTTATACCTAAAACCAAAAATGTATTTTTAAAACATTATATTATTTTTAAGCAAAGAAAAATGAAAATATAAGTGTACATAAATATGTAAATGGAAAATAAAAGAATAGAAAAATTTGTTATACTTTTAAAAAATATTTTATTTAATAATAGAAAATGCCTTTCTAAGTTTCAGAAAAACATATTTCTAAATAAAAAAAAAAAAAATCTATTTTCTAATTTTAAGAAAATAAAATTTCTTAAATTTAGAAAAATTTATTTCTTAATTTAAGACATAAACTACCCTAGACTTTAGAAATTTTTTTTACATTTTAGAAAATAGTTTTCTTTATTTTAAGGTCAGATGCCCTTTATCTTAGAAATAAATTTTCTCAATATTAGAAAACAAATTTCTGCTTATTAGGGCGAGTCGCCTTTGGTGACAAAAGTATGGCGAATTTCTAAATTTCAGGGCGATTATTTTTCTGAGTGTATTAACTAAGAAAAACTAACAAGTAAGAAAAATGTTGTTGACAGCCTTAAAAAACGTGTTTTTTTTAAGGATTGTATGGGCGGTAGTAGGCGGAGCCAATTCTTTAAATAAACTTAATTTGCACGTAAGCTATAAGAATGTTGTCTCAAAATTTGGTAACTCTAGCACTCACAGTTTCTGAAATCTAAGAGTTTATTCGGACTAACGGATAAGCGGACAAACGAACAGACGGAAATGATAAACCCTATAGTCGCCGGGTATAATAAATAAAAATTTAATTAATATTAAACGATCACTAATAATATTAAACCATCAAGTAAAATTAATAACAAATGTGCTACCATCAATATTTGTATTATTTCCATTACTACATTTGCTTTTGAAAAGACATATACATATAAACCCATTAAATTCCTCCTTTGTCTGCTTTAATCTCTCCAAAAAACCCACCTTAACTTAAGTTTTCACAATCAACTATCTGACGGCAAAGTTTTCCCCCAAGGATAGCCAAGGAATTTCCAAACCCTTCCAGAAAAAGGGGGACAAAGCGATTGATTGGCGGTAACAAATGTATTAGAAACTTTCTCGGTATAATTTCCGCATTTACGAACACAGGAATATACATATATACTCGGATACTTCACTTCAAATTGCACTTCCGTGCGAAAAATTGTTTATCGGAAAGTTTCTCCCTTCTCCCTTGAAAAAAGAAAAATAATTCAGACAGTGTGAATGGAACGACGTTCGGCGTTTCGAGGTCCGCCCTCTTTTTATTTTTTTTTTCGCCGATAGAGTTTGCACCTATTGTCATTTTATTGATTTGTTATAAATTTCACACACACACACGCTTATCATTTCATGCGCTTCTATTAAATGTAAATGACTGGAAAATGCGGAAAATGGCGAAAATGCGGAAAATGGACACGTGGACACAGAACCCTTTTTGGCCGCTTATCTTTGGATTTTTCAATAAGATTTCCTATCATTTTAAATTCCATTTTATTGCCGGGAGAGCAAGCGAAATAAATGGAGAGAGAGCTTAAATGTCAGGACGTTAAAATAAATTGATACCCCACCGGATAAATTCTTTTTTCTGCCCCGAAAGGAAGGAGTCCTTTTTTTCGCTCCGGATGCTTATCGATTTTGGTGGCAACACCTTGAGGAAAAATCATACGGATGCTGCCCCCGGAAAAATTGCGAATTTCCTCCTCCACTTGATTCTGATAATCTGTCGTAAATTCTCTCGCTCTCGCTCACTTTCCACTTGTGAAAACGCTCACAATTAAGTCACACTTTTAATGACGTGACGCCAATATTAAAACGGGAAACGGCAGCCAGGAAAAGTCCTGGGAAAACTCACCCCCTTGTCACCCCCTTGCAGCTGTTGACAGCGTCCAGTTGCTTTGTTTTTGTGCTGTGACTTCTCAGCGCTAATTAGGCGAGACGTGAAAATTTTTGCTTATTATTTTCCCTAAATTTTAACGACACTGGCAGATATATTTTATATGGTGCAACATTTTGAAATTAGTATCTCGGAAATTACGGTTATTGTCAAAGTGAATTTTAATTAGGAAACTCGCAGCGAGTGACGAGGTCCGCCGTGGAAAAGCCGAGCATGTCGAATCTATGACGACGGAGTTTCAAGATTGTCCGTAAAGTATATTACGAGTCACTGACTGCTGCTCCGAAGACTGTTATCAACAGAAGGTTTATTTAAAATAAAAAAACAATTAAAAAGTTAGCAAACAATTTTAGAAGGGAGTTCATAACATCTATTTGAGTTAAAGGCAATCATTTTCGTGACTTAAAACATATTAAATATATTTTCATTGATTTGACAATAGATGGCAAAGCTATAATTCATATATATTAGATATTGCTATATATACATACTTTTTTTTTTTAAACCCTAACTTAATTAACAATGTATTTGAACACTTCTTAACATGTTTGTGTAGGGGCTTGCCTAATATTTACAGCCTCCAGTGTAAGCGGAACCTCTGAAAGTATACTAAGGTAAAAACTGAAACTTTATGAATTCTACAATATTCTACATATATGTGTAAAATATACATTGTAGGGAAATGTGTAAGGTAAATGTAGAAAATAAATATAAACAAATTGCTTGGATCTTCAAAGATAAATAATTAATATTTTTATTAAGTAAAGAACTTTACAATTTTAAAACTTCTTTGCTGCTTCAAAAATATAGAAAAATATACATTTTAAATTATTTGAAGTCTCTCTTTTATTATAATAATAACAAGAATTATTAATTACATCTAGAAAAATATTTATGTTCATTTTAAATTATTTGACAATATGAATAAGTCCATGGAAAGTTAATAAACATCCTGCTTTGTCTTTATCTTAAGCCTCAAATCCTAATATAGCAATTCGTATCCAGAAAATTATAAGAATTCTAAAGAAATTATTATAAGAAATTAATAACAATATATTTAAATTGTATAACACTAAGAAAAGTAATCAAAAACAATTTATTAAAGCCACATTTGACAGATTTATGTTAAGATTTAAAAACAATTATATCCTGCAAACGAACTTTTCATAAATCATAATCAAAAAATTTATAATTATTTAAATCGTGGATTAAAATCGATAGAAGTAAGGAGATTAAAAACCGGTATATACCTCTCCACCAAGTGAAAACTCGCTAAATGTTACTCATCTAAAAATCACGTAATAAATCTGTTGAACATTCTCCCATTGTTTCCTCCCATTAGAATTTATTGTTTACTGCGAAAATAAAAAAGGCACTCGATTTCTGTTATGCAATCTGCATATTCCACTGGGTCCCCCCTTTTGGGTGTCTATACGAACCCTTGCCATCCACGAACTTGGATTTAGCAATCTAATGGCCCACCGCAAATTGCTCATGACTGGCGGAGGTTAGTATGTGTCGGATTGTTTCGGGTTAAGTGTAGGTACGTACACACATATCGGAAAACTCGGCAAGAAAATGCAACAACAGGGCAGTTTCCAGTTGCAGCCAAGTCGGCTCTTGCCTTGGCTTTTTCAGTCGATCGCCGATCGTGGCTGTGACAAGTTGCATTCTTAATTTATTGGGAAATTCTAAAAGGTAGCAGAGGATTAGGAAAATTAATCAACTCATCGTGGGACTCGTGAAATACACAAATCAGCCATAGTTTAGTCGGCGAAAACCGTGTGCAAACAATGTTTCATTATCACAAAAAATTATTAACTTTAATAATAACAAATCCCACATAAAAGTGAGGAAATATTTATTACTTTCTGTATTAAAATAAAAATAAATATAAACTAATTAAAATGAGAAATATAATAAAAGATTTGAGGCAGAAAAAAGACGTACAATTTCGAAGTTCCTAAAAATTTTAAATATTACCCATAAAAACCTTACAAAATTTCCACGCCTCAAACACCATAATTGCCGTAGCTAAAACAATTATCTTTTAATCTATGATTGGACTTTGTAGACAAAACTCTGCAATTTCCATCAACAAAAATCAAAACCAATCAAGGAAAACTCCACAAATGCAAATTAAAAATGATCCCAAACCCATAATTAAAGAATTTTGGGTGGACACCTCTTAATGGTCACAGCTTTGTACGAAACGCTTGAGAACACCGCTGCCTAAAGGTCTGTTCAAAAAGACAATTGCCAGTCAAATTCCGGTCACGATTTTAGCATAAAATAGATACAAAGATACAAGCGTTTAAGCCGCTAGTGAGTGCAGCCATGCAGAGCTGCAGATACGAAAAGTATCTGAAACAGAAAAGTGCAACAACGGCAACCTTTTGTTTTAAGCCAAAGTTAACTTTGATCTTTTGCAAGGCTTCTGGCAACGAGACCATGGATGGGGTAGCTTTTATATATAATTTTAATTTTTTTTTTAAGAAAATTGTATCTAATTAAATAATTACCCCTTTTCTATCTTTATTAAGCATTAATTAACATAATTAAAAGTAACTATAGTCATTATTTATATAAAAGTGTTATCAAAGAACGTAGATTATTTTAGTACTCAAAAGAGGGATTACAAAGTGAGATTAGATTGAAGAACGTATGTCTTTTATTGATAAAAGCAGAGAGATAGCTGCAGAAAATGCATTTCATTGAATGTAAGGTTCAGTTGCAATTCTGAATTCCCTCATAGGGGATCTTTAACTCAAGATGTCTTAGCTGTGAAGTTCCCCTATTATAACTTGTGAAAATAAAAATTTAATAAACTAAATGTAAACCCTTAAAACTCATTATATATTTAGCAACTTTCGGCTAAAAGAGACTGCAATGCTGCTGCTGCCTCTATTTCTGCTGACCTTCTCAGCTCTGAGATCGGAAGCCGCTCAGATTCTGGGCCTGTTCCAGCATCCCGGCAAGAGTCACTTTGACTTCTTTAGGCCCATGTTCTTGGCCTTGGCCGAAAGGGGTCACAATGTCAGCATGTATAGCTATTTTCCGCTGGAGAAACCGGTGGCCAACTATACGGATTATGTGTTCCAGGGAATGCCATTGCTCACAGACATGGTGGACTTGAAGGTGGGTAGGAAAGTTGATATATATAATTTACTAAAACTATTATTTGGCCTTTAAAAAAATACTAGTTCTAAAATTAACCCAGTTAACCCGAGTTTATATAGGAAAATTGCTTAATCTCGGTTAGCTTTTGCTTTAACAAATATACAATCAAGTGTGCCAGCGTTTAAAACCTTTAATTAACTAAATGGATCGATCAAAATTGGCAGCTATGAGTGTAAAAAATCATTTATTTAATATCAGAGGCTTTCAGTCTTTTTTATTATTTTGTACTATAAACAGGCCTTCGAATCGGAATGGAAGCCTTTGGGATTGCCCTTCAAGATACCCACCTTTTTCATGCTCCACGACTGGGGCCTGCGATCCTGTGAGGTGGCCTTAAACTCTCCTCTGATTGTCCAACTCCTCGAGTCCCCGATCCGCTACGATGTGATCATCCTGGAACACTTTGCCAACGACTGCATGGGGGCGGTGGCTCACCTGCTGCACGCACCTGTGATTGCCCTCAGCAGCTGTGCCATTATGCCCTGGCACTACAAGCGGATGGGCAGTCCCGTTATTAACCCCATAATGCCGATGAACTTTCTGCCCTACACAGATGACATGAATGTGATTGATCGGTTGAATAACTTCTTCCACTTTCATGCCGTTAATACGCTTTATCAGTGAGTGTAATAATAATTATTATTCGCCCTTGGAAGCTCGGAAATTATCAGTTGCATTTTTCCTTGAAAAAGTCTGATTACCGAACCGGCTACCGATGCGTTAATCAGTCGGAGATTCGGACAGGGACTGCCGCCCATCAATGAGATTGTAAAGAACACCAGTCTGATGCTGATCAATCAGCATTACGCGCTGACTGGGCCAAGACCCTATGCCCCGAATGTGGTCGAGGTGGGAGGTCTGCAGGTGGGACCGGAAAAGGCTTTGCCAAAGGTGAAAATAAATATTTAATAAATAATTACATTAATATTTAATTTAAGGAACATTTTGAGCTTAAAATGGGATTATTTGCTCAACGATTTCCATTAGAAATTACCTAATAACAAATATATTTGGTATTTGTATCCTTGAAAAATAAACCCAAAATTAATTTTAAAAATCGCTTCATAATATTATATTTAAACAGCTTTCAAGCACTCTTAAAATATTCATACAAATATCTTTAAAAAAATTCCCTTTAAAAATTCTTTAAATTTATATAATTTACCTGAGCAAAATCTAGGATTAAGTAGAAGAATTACATAAATAATAATTCCCTTACTAAAACCCTTTTTAAACACCTTTTCTGCCTTCTTTAAATAATGAAGCAAATGCATTTTAAATAATTCCCAAAGAATTAATAATCTTTTTCATCAAAATTAAACACCGCCAGTGTTTGTTTGCTTTTATTAATCTTGTCTACGCAGGTCACCAAACTCAAATAAAAACCGTCAACACAGACATTAAAGCCAGACACAAAGAAGGCTTTAAGCCAAATTAAATCATGTGTAAATCATTGTTATAAAATATGTGCATATTAAATTATAAAAGTTAAATATTGAATCTTACCAAATCATTAGCATTTTTCCTACTCCCGCCTCCATCTGTCTGAGAGATAAGCCCATGTTAATCTTATAATATGTATATATGTTTAAATTTAAATGAGATTGGCAAATGTTTTGAAACATTTAATTATTTGGGTCAACATTTAAGAGGAGCATGTTTCGTTGGCAGACAAAGAAACCTATTGGTAAAATGTTTATTTTTAACTCAGAAACAAAACAAAGTGATATATTTCCACAGTTTTTTAAGCTTTCTGCAAATGGGAAATATCTTTTACTTATATATTTTCAAATGAGATATTTTTTAATTTATCTTTGAGTAAAATATATTATTTTAAATCCTAATCCAATTAATTATTTTTCTCTTATAGCACCTATTAGACCTCATAGGTCGCTCTCCCAATGGCATCATCTACGTCAGCTGGGGTTCCATGGTCAATGCCAACACTTTGCCTGCGTCAAAGAGAAAAGCACTTTTCCAGAGCATTTCCCAGCTGCAGGAGTACAACTTTGTGATGCGCTGGAAAAGTGATAATAGGTCTGCTCCCTTTGAAGATAAGCCCACCAATCTGTACACCTTTGACTGGTTGCCCCAGCGGGATCTGTTGTGTCATCCCCGGGTCAAGGCCTTTGTCTCCCACGGCGGCCTCCTAGGCACCACGGAGGCGGTCCATTGTGGGGTTCCCCTGCTGGTTACCCCCTTCTATGGGGATCAGTTCCTCAATGCCGGCGCCGTGGAACAGCGACGCTTTGGGATTATAGTGGATTTCGCTGACTTCGATGCAGATCACATAACCAGGGGACTGCGATCTATACTCGATGAGGGGTGAGGTTCTTCTATGAAGTAATTTCTAACTTATTGAAATGCTAATCCCATTCGATTTGGTTTCCAGCTTTGCGGATAATGTTCGCCGGGCCACAGAGGCCTTCCGACGACGTCCCCTGCCCCCCTTGGACTTGGCCCTCTGGTGGATCGAGCATGTAATCCAATCTGGCGGCGCTCCCCTTGTCCAGAGCCCAGCCAGGCATATTAATTGGATCGTCTACAACTCGATCGATGTTTTCCTCTTCTGGCTGGGAGTCCCATTGCTGCTTATAGTCGCCCTCTGGAAACTGATCAGGTTGATCGGAAGAAGAGCTTTTGGTGGCAAAAGCAAAAGGCAAAAGCAAAAGCAACAATAAAAGCGATTAGTTCAATAAACCATAAGAAAAATAAAAACGTTTAAGAGAACAAGTTTCACTTTTCATTTGAAGAGATAACAACTTAATGGGGAGTCTTTTATGCGGAACAAAAAAATAATTTTGATAAATGCTTTACTGTAAAATCAGTGAATCCGAGGGGTTTTATTATTATTATTATTATGTTATATTTTTTTTATTTAATTATTTAATAATAAAAATACATTTCTGAATGATGTGCTATGGACTGAGCTGGCCCATTTCAGAATAAATGATTCCAAAAGATAGGTAGTTCTATTAAATGTTTATAGAATACACAAATAATATTTATAAAACAACCATATCTTTTTTAAAATACATACTGTTATAAAAATATTTGTTGGCAGTTATTTAAAGTTAACAAAAATTATACAAAATTACTTCATGTAACTTTCTGTGAACAAAAAGTTCAATAAACTTGGACTGATACTGAGAATTACTTTCACTTTCAAATTTTTATTATCGGCTAAGCAAGCGTATCATTAACACAGTCATTTATAATTATTGGAAAATAAGCTTTGGACAAAGTTTTAATGCTCTATAATAATTAAATGAAAAACAAAAATGTATAGTCCACAAAATAATCTATTATTACTATAAAGTAGTAAAAAATAAAACAAGAACTAAAGAAATATATAAAATTAAAAAAATCAAACAAAAAATGATAGGTAAAATATAAATGTAAATAAACTTACCAGAAAAACGAATTTAACTTGAAGAATTTTTCGATAAAATTTATATCTTTAAAGGAACTTTTATTAGCTACTTTTTTAATCCTTTTAAAACTTTTTATTTATTTATTTATTTAAAAACATTTCTTATTTATTCCATAAGAAACCCAGGAATATTTTTAATGACTTCAAGAGTATTATTTTTTAAAACGAAAACCCAAAATCAAATTTCTACAAACAATAAAATATTCCAGCTGCGTGCCAGAGCCTAATTACAATACTCTAACAGAACTACGCATATCCGATCCCCAACGTGTACTTGTACTCTCCGTATTTGGTTTCGAAACACTGAAAACAAGCTCGTATCAAACGTGGAAAATGAAATGTAAACAGTCGGGAGGCCTTGTGGGGGCAACATGTGAGTTCTGACTGATAAACAACCGCCAGACTCGTCATATATTGTGTCTGCTTTTGTAGGCGCTAAATTGGCTTTCTACAGCCGGTAGTCGGTAGTCTCGTGAGCAAGGGCAAGGCGTTCTACTCTCACTTGATCACTGATCACTTCCCCCAAATCTCTCTGGGGGAGAGTGTCTTCTCCCTGCCTGAGGGAGAGTATGATGGAGAGCGATTGAGAGCGATTGAGAGCGATTGGGTGCCGAAATGGCTTGGGGAGAAAATCAGAGGTATCAACGTTTAGATGAAAAATAGCTAAAAAGTAGCTAGGCAAATAAGTTAATATATAAATTACATAAAATAGGTATTTATATTATTATATTATATATTTATTCTCTGTTTTTCATATTCAAAATAATACATATAAAAATATACAATATAATAATAAAGTGTCTCAAGGAAAGAAAAGACGCAAATAACTTAAAGCAGCTGGAAAAATTATTATAAATATCCAGGGTCAAGAGTTAATCTCCCTAAATATTCATATATATTAATATATAAATTTAAAAATGTGTATACAAATAGCTAGAAAATATAAGATAATATTATAAACTAAAATAAAATTATAAGTAGCTTTACACCAATGGCGTAGCTCAGAGACTTCAAAAGACAAAAGTAAATTATCTTTTGATTTCTACAAAAAATTATTTAGTTATTTATTAAAATAGGAAGTCCAAACATTTTGATAGTGAAACCTATTTTAATTTACTATTCTATTAATTCCTTATATATATTATTTTTATATTCCCCAAAACAAATAGCCACTGTGGCACCTCTATCGAAGACCAAGATTTATTTCCGATCGCTGACTGAGCAATTTTGGTGCGTTTTTTATTTTCTGCCGCCGCCGTTGCCGTTGCTGTTGCCGCTCTTGGTGGGTCCGTCGGTAGTCGGTACATTGACCGAAAAGCTTTGCGACTCGCCTGCATTTCTCTGAATTTTCGATTCAGTCGCTCGCCGACAGTCGAACAAGTAAGTAAAAGCGAGTGAGGGCGATGGGAAAACAGGATTTGGGAGCTCCAGAAATTCCGGGAATCGATGGATCTGTCGCGTGTGTGTTCTGTGTGTATCCATGAAGTTCAGTTCGGTTCAATTGCAATTTAATTTTTTTAATTTCGGTGAAAGCCCGCAGCCAGCAATCTACAGAATTTATTAGCAACCATTGTGATGCAATTGCCTTGGCTTTTGTTGTGCTTGTGTTTCGCCTGCATTCTTTACATAATTTTCCCTGCATTTCTTGCATTCGCGACATGCGCACAGCCACCCCACTGCCACCCCACTGCCGCCCACTCAAGGTCAGACGAAAATAATGCAGAAAAACCAAGAAAGGAAAATCCGCAGAGGCAACAAGTGTTTTAACACCTGCTACTAGCAGGAATCGTAAGGGGTATTAAGTGCTAGAGGAAAACTGAGTGCAACTGATTTGAAAAAATATTTAAAATATAATAAGAAGTGTTTAAATAATTTAAAATTAAATGGATTAAGAGAAATATATTTTCTTCGGAAAAAATCATTTAAATATAGATTTTCTCAGCTTAAGGAAAACTGAGTGCAACTGATTTGAAAAAATATTTTCCAAGAAAAACTGTGTGTTTAGGAAGTGTTTAAATATTTAAAACGGATTAAGAAAATATATTTTCTTTGATAAAAATAATTTAAATATAGATTTTCTTTGTTTCATAAAAATCTGTGTGTTTAAGAAGTGTTTAAATATTTTTAACGGATTAAGAAAAATATATTTTCATCGAAAAAAAATAATTTAAATATAGATTTTCTTTGTTCATTCCACAGAGAGCATCATGTGGTTGCCGTTGATCTCTGTACTCCTACTGGCCCTCACCGGCTCCGATCTGTTGGAGGTGGAGGCCGGTGGTCCCCTCAAGGTACTGGGCCTCTTTCCCCATCCGGGCGTGAGTCACTTCCACTTCTTCCATCCCATCATGCGCGGCCTGGCGGAGGCGGGTCACGATGTGAGCGTGGTTTCCCATTTCCCGGACAAGAACCCGGCCATACGCTACAAGGATTACCCGCTGACCGGCATGGATAAGCTCACGAATAGCGTGGATCTGAAGGTGGGTGTTCCAGGAAACAGAAAGGGGGAATCACATGTGGGTGTGTCTGCTTGGGTTAAATCAAACTATTGTTGGGCCTTTAAAATGAGCTGAGTAATAAAAACTACTCATTAATCATTATAAATTATGGGAAGAATAGGAAACAAAAGCTTGAAGAAATGCTAAATCAAAATCCCCTTAAAAGCATTGTTAAAAAACTATAAATGGTATTTTAAGGGTTAGTAATTGGCTCTTATTTGTAAGGTTTTTATAATCGCTATTTAGTTTTTATTTATTTGAAATCCTATTTAATTAATATTATGTATTAAGGGCTATTTTTAGTAAAATTTTTGCAATATATACTGTGCAATATTTCTTCTTAATTTGTCTTCTTAAAGTTCCCCTGAAAGTCTGCTTAAAATTTATTTGCTTTCGATCGTAAACAACTTTCAGGAACTTGAACTTGAACTAACTATGGTAATTTATAAAAAACGTATTGCCTTATTTATGTATTTATTCCAAATCTTTTTATTCTTAATTGATATAAACCTGATTAATTTGGGAATACAAATAAACCAAATACATAAATTAATAGTTTGACATGATAAATATTCAAGAAATACTCTTTTCCTTTTTAATTAATTTATTAATATATTTTATATACGTATTTATTCCAATTTATTTTATTTTTAATTGATAAACCTGCTTAATTTGGAAATAGAAATAAACCAATGGCATAAATTAATAGTTTGACAAGACGAATATTCAAGAAATTCTCTTTTCCTTTTTAATTAATTTATTTATATATTTTTCCCCAAGGGTTTTAGTTTGTTTATATTATTATTTATATTATGTATTTTTATTTCCTTAACTTTCCCAATTAGTTCTTCGAAAAGCGCACCTTCTACGGCCACTTCCTGGAGTTCTTCCTGCTCCACGAGTGGGGCAAGCAGGCCTGCAACCTTACGCTCCGCTCGGAGGCCCTGCAGCAGATCCTTAAGCGTCGCCAAGGATACTTTGATGTGATAATCATGGAGCAATTCAACACGGATTGCATGATGGGCGTGGCCCATCAGCTGCAGGCGCCAGTGATAGGTTTGAGCAGCTGCGTGATGATGCCCTGGCACTACGAGAGGATGGGTGCTCCCTTGATACCATCCCACGTGCCAGCCCTGTTCATGGCCCAGTCGCAGGACATGGATTTTGGCGGTCGCTTGGCCAACTGGTTCAGTACTCATGCTCTCAATTGGATGTACAAGTGGGTTTGGAGCTTAGAAAAACTAATTTAAAATCATTGATTATTTATATTTCTCTCTCCCAGATTAATATCCATCCCCGCTGCGGATGCTTTGGTTCAGTACAAGTTCGGCCACGACCTGCCCTCCGTGGGCGAGATGGCCAAGAACACCTCGGTGTTCTTTGTGAACCAACACTACTCCCTGAGCGGACCGAAGGTCATGCCCCCGAATGTCATCGAACTGGGCGGCATTCACATCCAGAAATCGAAGCCCCTGCCGGCGGACCTGCAGCGCCTCCTGGACAATGCCGAGGAGGGCGTGATCCTCATCAGCTGGGGCTCCATGATCCGGGCCAACTCGTTGTCCGCCGCCAAGCGGGATGGCATCGTTCGGGCCGTGGCCCGTCTGAAGCAGCAGGTGATCTGGAAGTGGGAGAACGACACGCTGCCCAATCAGCCGCCCAATATGCACGTCATGAAGTGGCTGCCCCAGCGGGACATCCTCTGTCATCCGAACGTCAAGGTGTTCATGTCGCACGGCGGCCTCATGGGCACCTCGGAGGCAGCCTACTGCGGCGTCCCAGTGGTGGCCACGCCCATGTACGGGGATCAGTTTGTCAACACCGCCGCCCTGGTGCAGCGGGGAATGGGAACCATACTGAACTTTGAGGATATTGGCGAGAATACGGTGTTGAGGGCCCTGAAGAAGGCTTTGGACAAGAAGTGAGTATTGGGGGACACATACAAATATTTAAATTAAACTATAATAATATAATAATAAATTAATAATAAATGGAGTTGTTCATAAACACTAACATTTTGATACAAATTACCAAATTTTTGAGGAATTTGCTCTTATTTTGTATCAAAATGTTTGTTTTTATAAACAACTCCACTTATTATTCGTTGAATTAAGGCAGGTTTTTTCGTAGAATTAATTAGATCAATATTTCACCCTCGGTTTTTTTTTGTTTTCTGTTTTTTGAGCTTTATATTCTGATTTGAATTTTTTCTGAAAGTTGCCTTACTTTCGTTAAATGATCTGATTTAATTTAAGTTATTTATGAGCGTAAAAATGGGCATATTTAAAGCCATAGCAAAGCTTTAATTGTAGTAATTATTTAAGCCTTAAATATACCTATAAAATGGTTACCAAATAGACCGAAATTGATTTAGATTGTTCCATTAGCTAATATAATTTTAATTGTTTAAAGTTATTAGAGCAAGAACAAACAAGTAACTGGCTTACATAAAATAAATAAACTCAAGCTTAATGGGTCTTTAGTTTAAAGTTTTAGAAATTAGTAACATATTGGAAATAATTTTTTTAAACATTTAAAACCAAACATCTTAGAGAGAAATGAGTTTGAAGAAGAATTTAAATATTCTATTTTGTGTTTCGATATTTTAAGAGATTCGAAATCATAAAAAGACACTTGTAAAGAAACCATATTTTTTCATTAACTTAAATATATTAATTTGAATTTTACTAAATATTTAAAACCAAACATTTCAGTGAGAAATAGGCTTAAAAAATAATTTAAAGATTCTACCTTGTGGTTCGATATTTTAAGAGATTTAAAATCATGAAAAAAAACGTGTCAAGCAAACCAATTTTTTATATTTATATTTATATTATATTAATATATTATTTTCCATTTTTCGAAATATTTAAAACCAAACATTTCAGTAAGAAATAATTTAAAGATTCTACCTTGTGGTTCGATATTTTAAAAGATGCGAAATCATGGAAAAACACTTATAAATTAACCATATTTTTTCATTCATTAAAATATATAATTTTTAATTGTTCTAATTATTTAAAACCAAACATTTCAGTAAGAAATAAGCTTATAAAATAATTATTAGATTCTACCTTGTGGTTCGATATTTTAAGAGATTTAAAATCATGAAAAATCACTCGCAAATTAACCCCTTTTTTTTATAAATATTTTTTTTATTTATATATATTATTATTAACTATTTCCCAGGTTCTATGATGCCGCCAAGGTCGTCTCCCATTCGTACAACCACAGACCGCAGCAGGCCCTGCACACGGCCTTGTGGTGGGTGGAGCACGTGGCGCACACGGGCGGGGCACCCCTGCTCAAGCCCAGTGCCGTCTTTATGTCCCGATTTGCGTACTATTCCCTGGACTGCTACGCGGTCCTGGCCGTCATCCTGGGCTCTGTCATTGCCAGCTGGGTGTGGCTCATCCGGCTATGCTGCGGCTCGGCTGGCACCCAGAAGACAAAGAGGGATTAAGTCGGAGTTCCTAATCCGTGTCCGTGGTGTATGTGATATTTTATATGTTCTGTATGTAAGAGACTTTTAGGTGTAAAGGACCTCCGCCTCAGCTCAAGGACTTGTAGACTTTAGACCTTAGTGCCGCCAAAATTAAATACATTATGTTTAATCCTGTAAATAATAATGGGTTTTATTATTAAAACATTGATCGCAGTATGCTGGGTGGAGAAATGTCAGGTAATAGAAGCCAAACCTGGTGTAGCCCAGCTCAGTTCGACATGTACATCGGAAGTGTAAACATCTATTTCTTTTGTATTAATATTTTGTAGTAAATGGGTATATCGGAAGTGTAAACATCCATTTATTTTGTATTATTATTTTGTAGTAAATGTGTATATCGGAAGTGTAAGCATCTATTCTCTCTTTATTCTATCTAAAATAATACTTTTGGAGTAAAATGTAAATGTTTTTAAAATTTGGTCTGGCCCGAAACCTGCTACCTGTTCCTGCCTATATCGCATCGTTGTTAAAGCAGGCTGTTTGTTCCAATCCCAGCCTGGAGGAGCGTTAGAACAGGTGGTGGCGGTAGTGGACGTTCCCCAAGTCAATGTTAGGCCGGAAAGCAGGTAATATGCAGAAGTCATCGAGGGTTTTAATATTAATTGCACCTTGAAATACGTAGCTGACCCTTGGACAATGCACTGAAGATTGTCTGCGGAAACCCTCATAGTATCTACAATCCACTACATTAAATATAAAATATTTGGAGAAAACCTGATTCTTTTTGGAAAATGACAATACATCTAAATATATCGTTGGTCCCCTTGGACAAGGCATTGAAAATCGTCTGTGGAAACTCGCATAATACCTTCAAACCCACTACTTTAAATATAAAATATTTGGAGAAAACCTGATACTTTTGGAAAATTATAGTACAATAAAATTTCAGTACGTTTTTATTTAATGTTGCTTTCTTTTCGGGTGGTTAGAATTTTCCTTTTCTAATTTTGGAAATAAAACCCTTCTCGATAGATTTAAATATTTAAAATATATTTTAGCCTACTTTTAGGATGTACAGAAACTTATACTTTTGTTTGAAAATAAACTACGAATAATAATAATCTTATCTAAGTAAGTAGTAATCAGTAGACAATTCACGTTATTGCTACAAAAAAAGCCTAAGACTGTTAATAATTATTACAGGAAATACATACATATTTACAGAAAATAAAAGAGCGTTTTGGTTATTTAATGAGAAACTAAAGAATATAGATTCGGAAAAACGTAATATTTAAAACTAAAAATGTATTTGAGTACCGAGCACTAGCACGGTTAAATAATTATTAAGTTTAACATTGTAAATAAATAAATAAATAAAAATGTATTTAGAGTTTTGTCTTCAGCACAGTTTGCTGACATATATTTTTGTTTAAGATAATTAATAAACAATTATCATACCTATATGAAGCAATTATATAGGGTATCTCATATACCATATATAATATCTGCTCTGTAATTAATTACAAAATATGAACTTTCACCCGACATAGAGCTCCCCTTGGGATTCTCTAGGGTCCATAAATAATTCCCTGGAGTGCCCTGTTCTGTGCGAAGTAAACAAGAGAAGGTTTCAGCGAAGAGAGAGCCCCTTCTCTCTTCCGTCAGCTGTCGGTCTAGTGCGTGATAGTTCCGTTTGTAAATATATATATACAAATAATATATATAGTATATAATGCTGATGTGCTGACACCGCCGAAACGAGCTCTTGCCGTGCTCAGTTGATGATCATCTTTTGACCATTTGGGATCTCTCTCGCCCCGGGAAAGACCAACGCCGGTGATTATTTTGTTTTCTTTTTATTTCTAAATAAAAAGATGGAAAATTTTATTAGTTAATTTTAGAAGTGCAACGAGTACATTTTAATACAAATTTCAAATCCTCCTCTGCCTTTACAGCCCTATCATAATGGCCTGCAAGGGTGGCTTTCCCCTGCTGACGCTGCTGTCCTTGCTGGTGGTGTCCTGCAACTCCCTGAGGATTCTGGGACTCTTTCCCCACCCGGCCATGAGCCACTTCAAGTTCTTCCATCCCATCATGCGTGGCCTGGCCGAGGCGGGACACAGTGTGGACGTCATCAGTCCCTTTGCGGATGAGGAGCCCCCTAAGGGATACAAGGACTACCTGTTGCCGCCGGCCACTCTCACGGCGGCCATACACTTGGAGGTAACTCCCTGGATTTTTCTGGGATTTATCTATTAAAACTATTACCCCTGCAGGACTTTGAAATGCCCTTCAGCTTTCTCTTCCACTACATCGAGTTCTTCATCCTGTACGGCATGGGCAAGGAGGCGTGCAATGCCACGCTGAACAGCCAAGCCCTGGAGGAGATCCTGCAGCATCCTGCCGGCTATTATGATGTCATCATGATGGAGCACTTCAACACGGACTGCGGGATGAGTGTGGCGCATGTGCTCCAGGCACCGGTCATTGCCATGAGCAGCTGTGCCCTGATGCCCTGGCACTACGAGAGATTTGGTGCTCCCCTGATACCCTCGTATATATCGGCTCTGTTCCAGGGACAGTCCCAGGAGATGTCCCTCGCCGGGCGACTGGCCAACTGGATCACTGTCCACTCCCTGAATTTGCTCTACAAGTGAGTTCTCAACTCCCAATAGAGATAAATAGAGGTAAACTGTTGATCCTCCGCAGAACCTTCTCTGTGCCTGCAGCCAATGCCTTGATCCGTCAGAGATTTGGTCCCGGCCTGCCCTCCACCGAGGAGCTGGTGCGGAACACCTCCCTAATGCTGGTCAACCAGCACTACTCGCTGAGCGGACCCAAGCCCCTGCCCCCCAATGTCATCGAGGTGGGCGGCGTGCACATACGGCCAGCAAAGCCCCTGCCCGCCGATCTTCAACAGCTGCTGGACTCGGCCGCCCAGGGTGCGATCCTCTTCAGCTGGGGCTCCCAGCTCAAGCTGAGTTCGCTCTCCGACGCCCGGAGAGATGGCATAGTCCGTGCTCTGGGGAGACTGGAGCAGCAGGTGATCCTGAAGTGGGAGAACGACACGCTGCCGCATAAGCCCGCGAATGTGCACATCAGGAAGTGGCTGCCACAGCGCGACATCCTGGCTCATCCCAATATCCGGCTGTTCCTCTCCCACGGCGGCCTAATGGGCATCACGGAGGCGGTGTCCAGTGGAGTGCCCATCGTCGGAGTGCCCATCTACGGCGATCAGTCGCTCAATATCGCTGCCCTGGTTCAGCGCGGGATGGCCGTGCAGCTGGCGTTCCAGCAATTGGACGAGGAATCCGTCTACGCGGCGCTAACCAGGGCTCTGGAGCCTTCCTTCAAGCTGAGAGCCCAGGAGGTGGCCGCGGCCTACAACAGTCGCATCCAAGGCCCCTTGGACACGGCCATCTGGTGGGTGGAGCATGTGGCTGAGACTCGGGGAGCTCCCCTGACCCAGCCCAGTGCCGTGTACCTCTCCCGCTTCGTCTACCACTCCCTGGACGTGTACCTAGCGGTGGCGCTCATCCTGCTGCTTCCTGTGCTCGCCCTTGTGGGACTGGTGCGTCTTTGTAGGAGTGGACAAAAGGGAGTATCCCAGCTGAAGCAGAAAAGAAATTGATGAGTTACCAGGACTCCTTTTGTAATCATTTCGGAGAACAAACCATAAAAAACCCTATTGGAATACATAAAAAATCGTTCACTTTTAATACAAAATATTTACAGAAACCCCGATCCCAACCTCCTACAACTTGGCCTTGGAGGCCCCAGGGAAGCCCAGGCGATACAGGGCCACCACCACAGCTCCGCCCAGGCCCAGGTTATGCTGCAGGGCGAGCTGAGCTCCGGGCACCTGGCGCTTCTCGGCCAGGCCGCGCAGCTGCCAGCAGAGCTCGGCGCACTGGGCCAGTCCGGTGGCCCCCAGGGGATGGCCCTTCGAGATGAGGCCGCCACTCGGGTTCACCACGAACTTGCCGCCATAGGTGTTGTCCCCGGCATCGATGAACTCGCCAGCCTTGCCCTCGCCACACAGCCCGAGGGCCTCGTAGGTCACCAGCTCGTTGGCCGAGAAGCAGTCGTGGAGCTCCACCACCTGCACGTCCTGCGGCTTGTAGCCACTCTTGGCGAACAGCCGCTGGGTGGCCAGGCGGGTCATGTCGGTGCCGGCGATCTTCATCAGGCTCTTGTCGGCGAAGGTGGAGGCCGGGTCGCTGGCCATCTCCATGCCCACGATCTCCACGGCCTGCTTCTCCAGCCCGTGGCGGCGCACGAAGGCCTCGGAGGCCAGGATGGCCGCTCCCGATCCGTCGGAGGTGGGACAGCACTGCAGCTTGGTCAGCACTCCCTCCACCACCTGCGGCGACTTCATGATCTGCTCTAAAGTGTACTCGTCGCGGAACTGGGAGTAGCTGAAAGAAGCAGAAGAAGCGGGGACAGATAAACTCTCTGCTTGCGTGCTACGGATCAGCTGCATGAGGCAATGGCTATGGAGGAATGGATTCCGATTCTCCGGCGATAAGATAAGCGCGCGTGTGGGGCGAACTTTCGACTGGAACTTACGGATTATTGACCGAGTGCTTGTGGTTCTTCCAGGCGATCTTGCCGAAGTGCTCGGGCTTGGTGCCGTACTTCTGCATGTGCTCCTTGCCGGCGTTGCCGAAGATCTGGGCAGCCATGGGTCCAGCCCCAATCTCGGTCAGCTCACCCATCTCCGTGATGTGACGCTCCATGGGATTGGCGCGGTCAAAGTACTGAGAGGGAGGAGTTACAAGGTTACTAAGGCTCTCATAAGGATCTTCTGTATTTCACCTTGGAGGAGAGGGAGCCCCGCTCCATCTTCTCGAAGCCCAGGGCCAGGACACAGTCCGAGTTGCCGCTCTCGACGATCTGCTTGGCCAGATACAGGGCACTCGATCCCGTGGAGCAGTTGTTGTTCACATTGTACACCGGGATGCCGGTCATCCCCACCTCGTAGAGCGCCCTCTGGCCGCAGGTGGAGTCGCCGTAGACGTAGCCGGCCACCGCCTGCTGCACCTCCTCGTACTGGATGCCCGCATCCTGCAGGGCCTTGGTGATGGCCTCCTTGGCGAAGTCCGGGTAGCACACGTCCGCTCGGCGGCCGGGCTTCTCGAACTGGAAGAGGGGAGGGGAGATCGGATGTAGATAGACTTCGCGGCACAAAGGTCACTCTTCGGCAGACGAACCTTGGTCATGCCAACGCCGATAACGTAAACTCTGGTCTTGGTCATGTTGCTTCTTCCTCTACCTTCTGCGGATCTCTGATCGGACGGAACTTTCTATATCGAATGAGGCGAAGTCGAGCCGGTGGCGAGTATATATATTATATACTACGATAATGATAAGATCAGATCTGCCGGTTTGGCGGGACTATAGTTACAATTTTGGCGCTTTTTGGCTTGAAAAATGTGCTCTTCAATGTGACCAGAGTTGCCGTACAACGTATAGTAGAGCAACAGTGCTACCATTTTAGCTTATTTCAGGCTAGATCTACCATATTTGAAAATCGTAAAGCTTATAACATTTACAAATAGCTTACAGCCTGAAATCCATTTTATTTAAAAATTCATTTAGCTATGGTAGCAATAAAGCTTTTCGTGACTTCAACAGAGTATTTTATAAGGGTAAATGAAAAAACTCTATCTGTATGTGTTATCGCAGATATCTTTAATTTGGAATTATGAAATGAACAAGAAATTTTTTACACTTGCAAAAATATTTAACTGCGAAAGTGTAATTGTGCAACATGACACATAAATAGAAAATGTTTTTAAAAAATAATTAAGTGACAGGAACCAAAAATTTATTTTAATGTACTGAAAAACTTTAAAAAACCTAATCATTTTATATATTTTTTCTCATATGGGCTTTCAGCTTATTTTTGCTCAAAATCTAGCTTATTTGGACGCTAATTTGCTGGCAAAACTGTATAGCAAAGAGCAATTCAACAATAACTTAACGCTAAAATAATAATAACAATAACTTTTAATTAGCAATGCGTTATGTTAAATTAATTTATTACTCCAAACCTGTAATCGCAGTTTAGAGGTTCAATTTTTCTGAGATATATAAATTTTAATTCGTGATAGTCACCACATTTATATCTATATATATTCTCTGGCATTTCATGATAATTGCCTTTGAAAAGGATTTTAAAATTATTTGGCAGTTTTAGCAAGACATCAACTTATTTTTTTTTACAGAATATGAAGATATTAAAAATATTTGAATTTATTGTATGCCAATAGTCTTCATTGCATTGCACGTAGTATATACATATATATATACATATATCCATCTATTCTGAGATAATGGCATTTTTTATGATATTAGAATTACGGCTTTAGTTTTATAAAAATGAAGACATGCATATGTTCAATTCGTGATCAACTCTCCATTTCTATACATTCTTTGGTGGCATTTTATAATTATTGGCTACGAAAAGAAGAAAAATTTTCAGACATACTCATATATTTTTTGTACAAAATATGGAGATATTGTGCTGAAAAAAACAAATTCGCAGATATCGGAGGCCAATGAAATGTTTTTATTCCTTAGTACCACATTTGGTTCGGTGTGAATGCTTCATAATGGAAACTGGTATTTCGCTTTGGCCTTGTGCCTGGTCGCACTGCTGCGCCCAACTTCTAAAAAACAAAGCAACAACTAGTTAGGCGCTAGTTAATCACTTTGGAGCGGTCCTACCAGTTATTCCCTAATTACTTCGTTCGCTGCAGCTTCAAGATGACGACAAAGAACCGCGTTTACGTTGTCGGTGTGGGCATGACCAAGGTAAATATTTAGCAACAAAAGAGCAGCATAAAAACAGAGACCAAAACAAAGGCTTCAAGCCGAGCTTGTGCAATTTTGAAGAGCTACTACAATTGTTGAGCAAGAAGTCAATTAATAATCGCTTCGGACTTTGAACTGCGCTGCACTTTGCTCGCTAATCTGCTCTCGAATGTTTGCTGCCCCACAATCATTATCTCAGGCGTATTTCTGGCTATCAGCATCGCTCCTTTGGCCCCCCTGAAGTGCTCCTAATCTCCGATTAACCCCATAATAATTCCCCAGTTCGAGAAGCCCGGCCGCCGAGCGGACGTGTGCTACCCGGACTTCGCCAAGGAGGCCATCACCAAGGCCCTGCAGGATGCGGGCATCCAGTACGAGGAGGTGCAGCAGGCGGTGGCCGGCTACGTCTACGGCGACTCCACCTGCGGCCAGAGGGCGCTCTACGAGGTGGGGATGACCGGCATCCCGGTGTACAATGTGAACAACAACTGCTCCACGGGATCGAGTGCCCTGTATCTGGCCAAGCAGATCGTCGAGAGCGGCAACTCGGACTGTGTCCTGGCCCTGGGCTTCGAGAAGATGGAGCGGGGCTCCCTCTCCTCCAAGGTGAAATACGGGAGATCCTTATGAGAGCCTTAATAACCTTGTAACTATTTCCTTTCAGTACTTTGACCGCGCCAATCCCATGGAGCGTCACATCACGGAGATGGGTGAGCTGACCGAGATTGGGGCTGGACCCATGGCTGCCCAGATCTTCGGCAACGCCGGCAAGGAGCACATGCAGAAGTACGGCACCAAGCCCGAGCACTTCGGCAAGATCGCCTGGAAGAACCACAAGCACTCGGTCAATAATCCGTAAGTTCCAGTCGAAAGTTCGCCCCACACGCGCGCTTATCTTATCGCCGGAGAATCGGAATCCATTCCTCCATAGCCGCAGCCTAATGCAGCTGATCCGTAGCACGCAAGCAGAGAGTTTATCTGTCCCCGCTTCTTCTGCTTCTTTCAGCTACT
>VNKF01014077.1:0-188156 GCA_008044355.1 Drosophila lacteicornis
CTGTCGGTTTCTACGCGAGCTAGTCTCTCAGTTTTTGAGCTATCGAGCTGAAATTTTCAGCATAGTCTTATTTCTTTAGCACGCAGTATATATGTCGGAACGATCGAAATCGGACTACTATATCCTATAGCTGCCATAGGAATGATGGTGAAATTAATGTAAAAAAAATTTTAACTTCTCTGTTTTTCAACGTATTTCTATGAATTTTGAGATATAGCAGTTTTTTATGGTTCTAGAATTACGGTTTTCATTTCATTAAAATCGGACCACTATATCATATAGCTGCCATAGAAGCGATCGGTCGATTTATATGAAAATGTAAAATTCTACATGTAAAATGTAAAATGTACAAAATACGATGTTTTTTCAACATTACTTAAATGGGTCGATTTTCAATGATCCAATTGCAGACTGCAAGGGTATACCAACTTCGGTTTACCGAAGTTAGCTTTCTTTCTCGTTTTTTTTTGGTGTAATATAATTGTTCGAATTTATATTGATTTATAAATTTCAAAATATAAAAGAAAGATTTCTTAATTTTTTTAGGATATTTTCCCTATACTTACGTTCAGATCGTGCGCCGTATCATTAATGCCCGCTGCCGCTGCATCGAAGCTCTGCAGTTCGGCGCTCAGATCACTTTCACTGAACTTCAGCTGCGTTTGGCTGCTCATCAGCGAGTTGAGGAGCTGCTCCTGCTGCTGCTGCTGGCTATCTGCTCCTCCTCCTCCGCCTCCGCTCGACATGCCGCCCATGCGATTGGGCGTTCCCGGGGTCTGTGGCGAATTGTGGCCTGTGCTGCTACTATTGTTATTATTATTATTGTTATTGCTGCCGCCATTGACACTGCCATTGCTGCTGCCATTGGTATTGGGCGTTCCACCACTGATGGGTTCATTGTGGGAGCTGCTAACGCTGGGCGGGCCACCTGGGGTCATGGGATGGCTGGCTGCCCCGGGGGTGTGTGGAGTGTGGGGCATCTGTAAAAGGTAACAGAAAATATATTATTTTGTATATATTAGGAGAGATCTTTTAAAAGAATCCTACCTGATCGCTGAGCGACTTTTCCATGGCATTCAGCTGATCCAGGGAGTTGACGCCGCCATCGCTGCCAGCCAAACCGCCACTGCCATCGCTGTGGTTGCCACTAAAGCCATCATAGCTGCTGCGATTGCCACTGGAAATTAAAAATAAATATAAATAAATGATATGCCACAAAAACCCCTAATAAGAGAACACTCACTGCTGGCTATTGTTGTTGCCGTTGCCCATCATGTTGCCGCTGGCAATGGAGTTCATGTCGTGCATGTTGTAGGGACTCATCGCCTGCGCACTGTCCCAGGTGGGCAGCTGCGTGGAGCCCGGCGACATCACCTCGGACTTGGCTATGTCGTCGCACAGTTCCTGCTTGATGCTGGGCGGCATGGCGGAGCTAGCGGGATTTGGATTGCTGCCGCTGCCGGGATTGCTAGGAACATTCGAGGGAGGCGGGGCATTGGGCATGCCGCCATTATGCTGAAGCGCCCGCCAGTTGGCCGAGGAATCGATGATCACCTCGTCCACATCGGAGTTGCTCAGCGTATTGAGTATGGCCCAGATGTACTGATCGATCTCCAGCGTATCGGTGATGGCCGACTTGCTGCACTCGGGACACCGCCACGAGCCGCGCTCGCTGTTGATCATCAGATACGCCTCCAGGTCGAAGCACTGGACATGCTTGCACTCGTGTCCCCGGGCCGGGAGTCGTATTCGAGACTTGGTGATGGGGCACTTCAATGAGATCTTGGCGCACTGCTGCCCACCACCATTTTGCTGGCTGGCCGCATCCGAGCCGGGTGCCTGGCCCTCGCTGGGCAGGCTCAGGTTGCGCTTGATCTTCTGAACGCTGTGCTCCAGCGGCAGCAGGTTGCGCTTGTGCAGCGTTTGCAGCACCTGGCGCACCGATGGTCGATGGACTAGCTGCAGCACGAACAGATGGGACTGTAATCGTTAAGAGAATAAATTTAATCAATAAATAATTGTAATTAAATTTATTAAGAAATATATTAGAGATACTCACACAACAGCAGGAACTGGCGGTCAGCTGAAGCGTATTCCTGCCCGGCTGGCAAACGGCCTTCAAGTAGAGCGGACGCAGGGCGGTGCTGTTCTTCTCGGACCGCTCGATATTCAGGGGCGTGGCATTCGCGGAGACGGTAACGGTGTGCGGCCAGTTGGTGTTCATCTGCCGGTCGTCCTGGTGGAAGCACTTCAGCTGCAGCTCCAAATCGGTTCTAAAATTTACACAAATATATATTATAGATCAGAGAATGCTTAGGGAAAAGGATTTCTAATAAAACCTACCGGCACATGAGCGTGTTGTAGACATTCTGCTTGAGATGGAACACATGATTGCTGACCGAGAGATTGTGCAGCAGGCGGAACGGAGCCAGGATGATGCCGTCGCGCACCGGGAATGTCAGTCTCATTTCTTCGCCTGGAAAAGAAAAACATAAAGTTAATTGTTAGAGAGAAAATAAATTAAAGACTAAGACCTTCATAATATTATAAATATTACAAAGTATTTCTTCAACACTATAACTTGTTAATTTATTAGTTTTATTATTTAAACTTACTGTTGTCCATGGGTGGCTTAATGTCCGGATTGGGGCTGACATAGGGCACACTGCAGGCGGGTGTCAGCGGTGGCGTGGGATTGCCAGGAACTGGACTGTGCTGATAGTTTTGCTGGAAACTAAAAAATACCATAAAATTAATTCAAACTCTCCTAAAACCCTCAAAAAGATTCCAACTCACCCTTGATTCTGGTAGGGATTGCCGGTGGTGGCCACGCCGCCCGGACCCGCCGGACACATGCCACCTCCTTGCTGCATTCCGGCGCCCTGGCCTCCGCTGCCCGGATAGAACTGGCCCTGGTGCGAGCCGGGTCCGCCAGCTCCGCCATAGCCTCCGCCGGGCATGCCCACGCCGCCGGATGCCTGGGGCATGAAGCGCTGCTGGCTCATGCAGCCAGCGGGACCGGGACCCATGCCTCCGGCTGTCATGCCACCGGGACCCATGGGTCCCATGACGGGACCACCATTGGGACCCATTCCATTGCCGGCCGACATGCGGCCGTAGCCACCGTTGCCGGCGCCCATGGGTCCTCCGCGTCCGCCATAGCCGTTGCCAGCTCCGCCCGCCTGCATGGGCAGGGGAACGCCTCCACCGGCACCGGGATGCATCTGCTGGTTGCCGTACATCTGCGCCTGCTGCTGCTGCTGCATAGGGTTGCCGGGATACATCCCGCCGACGCCCACGCCGGCTGCTCCGCCCGCCGCCGCCGCTGCCGCTCGCTTCTGGGCCATGTGCATCTGGGGATGCGGATAGGGAGCCATGCGGCGTTGCTGCTGCTGCTGCTGCTGCTGCTGCTGCTGGGCTGTGAGCGAGGGAGGCGCCTGCTGCGGGTAGCCGCCGTTGGCCATGCCCTGCATCTTGGCCATCGGATTCATGCCGCCCATCTGCTGCTGCGCCGCCTGCTGCTGCATGGGATTCATGCCCATGCCGCTGGAGCCACCAACTCCGCCGGGGCCCATGGACATGTTCTGCATCTGATTCATGGGCGTCATCTGCAAGGAGGGAAATCCGACATAAAGATTAGATTTATTTTACTATTTTCTTTAAGGGATTCCCCACGATAAAGTCCCCGGGGTAAGCACTTGGTAAAATTCCATATCTTTAGGATTTTTGCAAGTACTTTCTTGAACTGTGATCAAACTCAATTAAATTTGCTGCGCATTTCAAAAGATTGAACTTATGCTGGAATAATACAAATCTTATTGGCAGGAAAAATGTATTTATTAAGAGAACATTTCAGAGAATTTAGAGCATTTGAAACCTAAACAGGTCTTAAGTACTATAAGTTTCCTGCTAAATTTTAAGCTGGAACTTAGCAGGAAACTTATAGTATTTATGACTTATTTAGTTTAAAATAAATTCTAAATTCTCTGAATTTGTCCCCTAATAAATACATTTTTCCTGACAATTTCAGTTCAAGACATGCAGCTGCCCTTGTGATTCCGGGAAGACGTAGCTCTCAAAGAGAGATAATTAGAATAAGCTTGGCTCCCAAGAAGAAAGTGGGGTGTTTCTATGGAATAAGTTAAGCCCGGCACACTTTGGCAGATGATGCCATTCTCCGTATTCTCCCCGCCATTAAAAAAAGTAACCAATTAAGCGTAAAACTTTTCAACGTTTTCGCGTAGCTACTGGAATCGACGAGATTAAAGCTTGAGCGGCTTACTGTCGCCAGTCAGAAATTTGTAATTTCTGGAGCCGCAGACTTCTGTTTTTTATTTTTTGGGTGCGATTCGAGTCACGGCTTTCCGAAAGCGAAATCTGTTTATGCCCGCAAATGAATTGTCAACAGCTGGTCGTCATATACAAGCTATGTGTGAAGTCATCCAAGCATCCAGTTAACCCATTATACCCATTATCCCCCCCGTTCGAGTACTCACTTGATGATGCCTCTGGGGTCCGATGTTGCCACCACCGCCGTAGCCCATGCCCATGCCTTGGCCGCCATTGTAGCCACCTTGGCCGGAACCGCCGTTCATGTACTGGGCATTCATGTTGCCCATCATGCCGCTGTTGGGGCCAGGATGCATGCCGCCGCCCATCTGGAGAAGATAAATAAGACAAAGTTAATAATCTGGAAAAATATATTAGGAACTACGATTAAGAGTCTCTTAAAATCCCCCTAAACTTCCTCCAAGATTACTATAACATACAGTTATCCTTACCTGACTGTAACCACCCATCGCGTCCATGCTGGACATGTGTGGCTGCTGCTGCTGGTGGTGCTGTTGCTGTTGGTGGTGTTGCTGCTGTTGGTGGTGCTGCTGCTGCTGACTGGCAGCCACCATGCCCGGATATCCCTGACCGCTGGAACTGCCGCCGCTAAGGCCGCCGATCGATGAGGCTGAGGAGGAGCTGCCGGCTGTAAACTCCGAATTGGGACCGAAGGTGTTGTTCAGGCTGCGCAGGCTGTCGCCGCCGACAAGGTCATTGCCCAGCATAAAGTTCGCCCCACCGCCTCCGGATCTCTGCTGCTGCTGCTGTTGCTGCTGCTGCTGGTAGGCCAGGAAATTTTCACGCTGCTGTTGCTGCTGATACTGATGTTGCTGCTGCTGGTTATAGTACTGCTGCTGCTGCTGCTGCTGCTGCTGTTGCTGCAACTGTTGCTGCTGCTGCTGCTGATCCACGCCGGCTGTGCTGGCACCTGGCGGTGAGATTTGGCCCCCTGTGGCTGGCGCCCTTGAGGAGCCCGCCTGCTGGTTCATTTCATCATTTTTCCTGCAAGAGTCGCAACAGAGACAGTAACTCGGATTAGTAAGCTCCCACGAGGTGATAATATAGCAAGGTTCTGTTATATAAATGGGTATTATCCATTCCGTTCCTTCGTAAAACATATTGTCCCCGTTTTAAAGAGCCCGAGTTGAGCAGGAAAAACAAGGTAAAAAACTACAATTTATGTGCAATTTTGATGATTCAAATGTGACAATTAAAGCAAATATTCATAGGGGTTCTTAGACAATTTGTAATTAAACTAATCATTTTACTTATCTATTAAATTTCTTAAGAACTAATATAATAATAAAGTTGTGCTTGAAAGAATGTATGTTTTTCCGCCCGAATTTTCTTATACTTTGTTATGAAATTGAAGTACTTTATCTTATGATTTTTTTTAGGGGATTTCCCCTCTCCCGAAATAATTCTCCCGCTCTTTTATATATTTTTTTGAGTCATACAAAAACTCCCTCATAACTAAAAAGATCGAAAAGGAATTTTATAATTTGGTGATGAAATTGACGCAAATTTAAGTGAAATTTTTTCTTGTGATTTTCCAAGAGTTATTCGTTTTACCAAGAATTGAATTCTATTTCTGTTGGCAGCTGTTTTGTTCTTTGTTTTTTTTTAGAGGTTCTCTTATCTTGCGAGACGGTTAGTCACATCGCAGAACTGAGAATTGATTCTGATTCCGAGTTGGTTTCGGAATCATTATACGACGACCTCCGCCATCGATGATGTCAGCTTATGTCCGTGATTTTACCCCAGTATCCCAGCAGCAGCAGCCCCCTTGGAACACCCCTTCTTGGCCGCTTCTAACTACCTTCTAGCACCCCTGGCACCACCACCCAACCATATCTCCATCATCGTCATTGTCAACGTCATTCATTGTACTTTTGCTGCTATTGCTGTTGCTGTTGCTGCTATTGCTGTTGCTGTGGCAATTGCAATTGCATTTTCCATCTTCTCCATTTGCTTATATTTCCCATTGCACTTGTTCGCCCCTCGATTTGCTGTGACATTTAAGCCCGAAAATGTCAAATGGGCTCAGGGCTTAGGTTTGTTTCTCCTCCCCCCTTCGCTCTTCTCAATTTTTCCCCTTCGCAGCTCACACTCGCTCCATTGAAATTGTTTTCGCATTCGCTTTGATGGCGCGACTTTTAAGGTAAAAATAATTAAGCATATTTGCCAGGCAGACAATAAACAATATGAAGCATATATGAGCGCAAAACGCAGTGCGAATGCGAAGCAGAAAATAAAACACACATCAAATGGAAATCAGAGAGGTGAGAGAGTCGAAAATAGGAATACTCTAGGAAAAGTCAACTAAAATTTAAATTTATAATCAAAATAATTTATATTTAAATATTTTAAATTTTAAACAGATTAAATAGTTCGATAAATGTGCTCTTTTATTTTTCAATGTCGACCAACAGTGCGTATGAGTTATCTTGATCATTTTAATCTTTAAAAATATGCCACAAAAGATCCCTTAAATACCTAAAATCCAACCCAGCATCAAATTTAAATATAATTCTTAATAAATTCACCCTTTCTGAGGGTAGAATCCTAACCGTAACACCATACAAAAAATCGCACATTAAAAATATAAAGTAACACGCTCACAATAATTGCGCATCTACAAAAGCGGCTCAACGCAAACACACAGCACAGCGCGCACAACACAAAAGCAAATAAAGTTGGAAACAAAAAACAAACGAAAAAAATAAAAAAGAAACATAAATAAATAATACAACAAAAAACGTAACAAAACGTAACAAAAGCAACAACAACTGCAACGAACGAAATGCAAATAAATGGCACACTAAGCGATTGGCTGATAATCGCATGACGAAAAGCCCGAGCCGGCAAAGTCTTCAAAGATCGCTGTAGAATCGACGCGGAGAATTTTGGGTGAGGGAGCGGGGGACGATTCATGGTTGAAGGTGGCACAAGGGGCGGGGGTGAACTGAACCTGTGATTGCCGCGAGACTATGACGATAAATTAGCATCGAGCCACCAGCAATTGCCAACAACTGCGGAGAGAAGAGAGTGGAGAGTGGAGAGCGACGAGAGTGGAGAGCGGAGAGTATAGAACGGAGGTAAACAGAGCAAAGCGGGTCATTAGGTCGAATGGGAGACATAGAGAATGAGATGGAAAAAGATGGAATATAAACACAGCATGCCCCAAGGCTGCAAGGGGTTTTAGGGGGTAACCACATAGACTACAGTGGTTACTCGTTAGAACAAAAGCAGTAAACAATTAAGAAAGGAGAAAGGTATCTTTAGTTCTGTTCACTCAAAATAATTAATAACCTTTTTTTATATTTTTAAAAAGAAAATGAAATCCAGCTATAAGAAACATAGCCAAAAATATTGCATGTTTTTTTAGCTTTAAGTGCTTATATCTTCATTAATAGAGATTTAAGAGACCATTAAGAGCCGTATGTTGTCGGAAAGGTGTATACATTGGCTTTTGGATTGTACTAATTTGAAATATGTTGGACTTACGGTTTTCAATATTTTTAGCGTAGTATACAAAATCTGGTTTTTTACGAATATCTCCAAAACGGTTCTTTGCAAATTTTTTTTAATGAGTTCAACGTGTTCAGCGTTTCAAAATTAAGCGGAAAAAGTGGGTTTAAACGTTTATATATTAAAAAAAATATTAATTTGTAAACTAATGTTATTAAACTACAAGGGAAAAGGTAATTTTTTGTAAGAAAAAAAGTATTTTTTGATTAAAAGAATATAAGGATATTTCATTTATTTATCCTATTTGTATTCTTCTATTTTTCCAAGAGCTAATTCAAGAGAGATCACTGTCTAGAGATACCCAGCGTATGGCCTTATGTTTTATCATCAAAATATGCACTTAGAAACGGAGTGACCTTCGCTGGGTTCGGTGATAAAACCAACAGATGTTGTGGAAGTTCTAGAAGTTGAGATAGAATACCAAAGTCAAGATACGGCCAAGATAACCGCACAAAACCCGGCAAAAGAATCTGAATAATGACTGGAAAACGAGCAGATATATCGGGGAGAGATCCAAAGTCAGCAAACAGCCAAGTTGTGCACTTGCGATCATATAATCTTGTCATTATGTGACTTGCACTGCAAAAACAGTTGTCGCTAAAAGAGAAGGGAGGAGCCCCCTCCCCTCCCCGGAAGGCGATCTCTGATGACGCCGCTTTGCTTTTGTTTCTCAGTTTTCCCGTCAGCTCGAGGCGAGTTCTCGTCGCTTTGTTGCCGCCTTTTGTACTTTGATTAGATATAAATTTCTTCATTGATTAGATAAAAATAAAGCAAAACAGGTAACTCGCCAGGTAGACAGAGAGAGAGAGACGTTAGTGTGAGCAAAGTTTAGAACCCTTAAAAATTCAGTTCAGAGGCCAGCCGATACACGTGCTCGGCAGATATAGCTTCATATCGGAATCAGTGCACGATCTCTGCCCTCTCTATCGCTCCCATTTAGTTTGTGCTTGTGTAATTGTAAATTGTGCGCACTTTGATTTGCTGTGGTAATAAAAATTATTTCTCATTTGGCACACGAAATGATTTCCGTATGTCAACCGCGGGCATGGGCGTTGCTTAAAGGTTTTTATCAAGGGGCCACTTTTTTTTTCGCTACACTTCTATACAGTCTTATTTTCCATATTTTATTTCAGTATATTTTCGCAATTTATGTTCATTGTCTGGGCAGATTTTGCCAATATGAATTATGGGCTCAGACGGCAATGCGGCATTCGGCTTGAGTTTGGGTTTGGGGTAATATCCTTTTGGAGGACATGTCTGTCTGCTGCCAGTCTTTATTATCCCTTAAATAAAAAATACAAGAAATCTAACTTTTTTTCTGAAATTTTCTCCTCTACTTTTATTGTTATTGTTGTTTGCGTGTTTTTTTCAGCTCTGCTTTGCCTTTTCTTTTTTACTTGTATTTTTTTATAGTAGACGACAGTTGGCGTCATGTAACAAAACAAGTAATATATACACAAAATGTATGTGTGTGTTTTAGAGGCCATGAAAAATTGTGAGACACGTGCGTGGAGCCAATGACAGAACAAAATGTTTGGAATAAGTTTATTTCTCGCATGGGGGGAGGGAGGCTTAAATCATATTTGCTGAGCAGCCATACATAGTAGGGAGAAGTAGTTTGTGCAGAGAAAAAATTATTATGATATTAAAGGCAAGATATTATATGAAATATATTTTTAAAATCATATTCCGCACTTCCTTTGCAAGATAAAATAAATAAAATATTTGACTGCCCTAATTTCCCTTTAAAAATTAGTTTTATACATTAATTAATATTAAAGTCTATATATCTCTAATATCTCTTTTATTATTAAAGGACTGATAATGCCAATGTCTTCAGTTTTAAGACATAATTTATTTTGTCTACCTTTTAATTATGTGATAAATATTAAAATATTACTTAAATGTTTTAATAACTATTTATTATCAGGAAATTTCATATTTGTAATATTTTCTTCTCGTGCATCTTCCCATTTTTGCAAAAGCAATAACTCATCAACAATTTTTGATTTGCTCTCTTTGCCGTTTCTGTGTTGCCATTTCATCCGCTATACCCGCTGCCTGTTCTGCCCCGTTTTTGGGCTCATCATTCACTCAAATCTCCATGCCGCCCCATATCCTCATATCCTTTATTTTCCCCTTATTGTTTCGCTGCTGCTGCTGCCGTTGCTGCTGCTGCATTCCCAACCCCCGCCTCGCACCGCTGAAATGCGTTTGACAGTTGGTTTCAAGGGTGTTTGAGCCACCGAAGCCACCCCCACTCCTCTCTAGGCTGCACTTTTCGCATATAAAAATTTCTTTCCCTCTGTTTCCCGTTCCAATTTTGAGTTGGCAGTTGTCGTCTGTCGGTTTTTTCTGCCGCCTGGTTTCAGTTTTTCCATATTGCCCTGTGCCGGGGAGGTTGCTTTTTTCTCCTCGATTTTTTGTTGTCGGGTGGGGATGGATGGATAATGATTTTTTGCTCAGCGCTTAGTTTTTCAGGACTTTGTATGCCATTCGAATTTTGACGGCGCCTGCTGGTATGCAACACTTTTTGTCGCCTCGAGCTAGTGCTCGAAAATTCTTTTGGCAAACTTTTCCCGCTTCCCGCTTCTCGCTCTCTTTCCCTCCCCCCACTTTGATTGAATTTTCCGCCGCCGAGTTTTCCTTGGCCGAGCGATCGCTTTCATAATTCATCTCTGCCTCGCATAAATTGCAATCTGAATGAAAATACAAATAAATCAGCATAATAGACTCGACCCCAGCAACAAAAATAATAATAAAAAAAAGCAAGCAACCACCAGGAGCTGCCAGCCAGCAACCCTCCGTTCGAGTGGATTTTTTTTTTTATTCGGGGGTTGAGGGGTGAACACAATAAAAATCGAACTGTAAACAAAAAAGAAAAAAAATTGCGAAAAAAAAAATGAAATAAAGGCGAAGAAAGAGCTGCGGCAAAAAAGCGAAGAGAAATCGCACAATTTTTGATTAAAAATCCAATGCAAATAATACAGATGGTCAGCAGCTCGCCATGGACGGGGGAGGGATTTTTTTTTAATATGTGCAAAAACATATTCCACACACACTCACCCCACCCGCACCCGGCACCCGGCTCTTTCCCTGACAAAATGTTTGCCTCCAACTTTTGTGCTCGGTTTGCATTTTGCGGATTTGCAAATTCATTTTTATAAATGTTTTGCCGCTTGTGGGTTGTGCGCGGACCATCGTGGAGGGTGTCTGTCCCACATGTGGTATGAGTAATATTTGAAATATTCCACCCCACCCTCCCAACCTCCTTCCCTTTTTTTCCCTTGTTATGCATGTTTTCAGCACCTGTAACTGGCTTTTATTTATTGGCCAGCCCGAACGGTTAGCTGATGTCTGCTTCCCATTTTTGCCCATCCTTTGTATTGGAAGAAATTGCGTATACGCAGTGTGCGCCGGCCCTAAAAGCATTTGTTATACTTTTCCAGTGTTATGTGGCATTGGGTTTTGCTGTGTTTGTAGCTGCTAATTTGCATACTAAAATGTAGGATTGCCTGGGATTATAGTTCAGTGTACAATGATTATTTATGGAGGCACTGAGGAAAACAAGTGGCAGTGCTCTGTACCTTCTAAACCAGATATATACAAAGGGTAAACACCGCTGGTTTCTCCCTGTGCAGGTGTGTAATATTATTTAATGTTATGGCATAGTTTGTGGCCACTGTGATTGTCAGCACTCAGAACAAATATATATATATATATGTATATGTTTAAACAGGTGTCAATGCATTATTCAATTCGGAAATTGCATTTCACTGTTTGGCTGTTCTGCGTTGTTTCCCCATTGTTTTTGGTTGTTACTGTTCTTGTTAATATTTTTGTTGTTGCTGGGTGTCTGGTAGCTTGTCCTTGTGGTGTTGTAACACAAACCGTTTTGATGGCTGACGCCTGGCTAGCAGTGGTAGTGTCGCCGTCCAAGTCTGCTCGTGTTGCCGATAAACAAATATACAAAAAATGTAAAAAAAAAAAAGCCCTAAACAAAAAGCGCCTGTGGTTGTTGTAACACACGCGCTAATCAGGTCGCTAATGGACGCCCTACCATCGCAACGCCCCCTTGCACCTGGTCATCCCCCGTGACTATCAATCAGCCGGGTGTGTGTGTGTGTGGTTTTTGCACACCTTACGTAGCCAGCCTTTTTTTTTCGATGTTTTGGGTTCGATTTGCCTTTGCTTTGCTTATCTTATCTATCGCGTTTTGCTCGAAACTAAATTTATGCCAGTCAGCCGGGGTACGAAAAAAAGGAGAGAGAGGAACACACTACAGAGCTCAGTGCGATCTATTCCATTGTCATCGGCTGGCTTCGTTGCGTTTTTGGCATTTATCTAATCGCCAATTAAGCAAGAAAAAACCCAACGAAAATCATAAACAATCGGACAGACATAAACATTAAAAATAAATCGAAGGCTGCGACTGTCAACGCTCGCAGCAACAACAACAACAACAAGGCGAAATCCACAAAAATAAATGTACGACGACGAGAAAAAAAAAAGAAGCTGCAATAATTTTGTTCAAGTATTTTTGCGCACACACTCACACATCGAGGAACATGCATAAATCACATTAAAAATAAAACAAAACAAAACGAAAATTGCAACAGCAACGAGCAAAACTTGAAGCGACTCAAAGCCCAACGCATAAATCGCCAACGGATACGTCGACGGCGACGCCAGCGTCGTACTTGAAAACCAGTTTCGAACAAAAATGTCTACTGAAGTACAGCTAAATGACAACAACAACAGCAGTGGAGTAGCACCAGCAACCAAAATAAACTCAACAAAAAAATGTGTTCAAGAAAATGTTAGCTAAAAATGTATTTGCCATCGGAAAGATATGAAAATGGGACAGGAAGCGAAGGCGATTGATAAGACCCAGAGTCGCACTTAGCTGATATGTTGAGAAGCGCAGAGAGAGGCGCATTCCAGGCTAGATATCACCAACAGGTGGAGCCACCATCACTAGATCTCTTCTTAGGAAGATTTACCAATAAATTTAACCATAATCAAATCTTCAATGCTTACCACTTTACTTTATTATGCATTAAGTGGTCAGCACTAAGATTATTCCAGAAGTGCGACTATTTATCAGCTGGTGTACTTATTTTTATGGCACCAAACATATGGTTTAAATATGTGTATGTAGTCCCTCACTTGCACTCACTCACTTCCTGAGCCTAATCAATTCTTTCCCACACCGCACACCTACCTTGATTGCGTTCCATTCACAAAAACCAAGCGACCATTTTGCGTCGAATTAGTGCTGAATGCAGAGACTGACGTACTAAATGGGAGGCACTACCTGGCCGTAAACAGCGATAAGCAATTATCGATAACCGAGAACCATTTCTGCATACCTAAGCGCGATTTTATGTCGGCCAAAAACCAGCAGATGGGCGGTAGGTACAGGTAGTAGTTTCTCCATTCAGTGAGTGAAAATTTCCATTGTTTCCATTTTTGGTTCTTTTTGGGATTGCAAAACCCAAAAGAAAAACAAACGAGAACTATGGCATTTTGGGTTCCATGGCTCTTTCTGTTTTTCCCTCGATAGATATAGTACGATCTGTGGTTATAATTAGCTTGTCAGTGCCCCCCTTCCAAAAAGGCTGATAAGAGCTGGTTACCTCTGATTTGGGTCTCGTCGCGGTGCGTTCCTGTGCCCATCGATTGTGATAGTGCCTACTACATGGTATGGTATTTTTTTCGGTGGTTATTGTCGGTCGTCGGTGCTAGTATAGTTATCTGTGAGGTTGTTGTGGCTCTGCTAAGCATATATTTTACTATATCTATGCGAATGTGTTGGTTCGGAACGGAACGGAACGCAGCGGTGCGACGGTCTAGTTTGATATCAGGTTCGTTCAGGGGCTTTTAATTGGGTCGTTAAATGTTTTCGTTCGTTTTCAGTTTTCGTTGCGTTTTGGGAACTTTTTATCATGTGACTAAACGAACTCTGAATGGAATCGTATCGAATCGAATCGGATTGGAGTGCGAGTGCCAGTGCGAGAGTGCGACTCTTCAAGGTGCCTCGCCGAAGAGGCCCGAGGCGAAAAGTCAACTGCTTAACCCATTAATGCCCAATCAAATTCAAATTGTGCGATTAGATATGCACACGAGCAGAGTTTCCTCTGGCTCTTGCTCCTCTCGGCCTCTCGGCCTCTCTGCTCTGTCTCGATGACCTTCAATCAGCGTTGATGAGGGGTTAAAGTCGCCTTGATTTAGGGGTGGCTTCGGCTTACACATGTAACTATTGGCATGCCCTCGAGTGTTCTACGGGGGTTGCTCAGTTTCCAGCCCCCGTTCTGATGGGTTTATTAATACCCTGACGCTCCTCCACTCGCTAAATGTTCCGTGCATGTTTCTGTTTGTTTCTTTCGGGGTTTAATCACCGAGAATGCAGAATGCCGACTATATACTCTCGCTCGCCCTCCTGCTCTGCCTCTCCCCTAATGACTGAGGGGTTGTTGTTGCAATCGCAGCCTTTTGCGATTTGCAAATGGTTTTCCGCGTTTAGGTTTTGTTTTTCTGTCATTTACTCGTTTGTATCACATTTTTATTTCCCGTGTGAAAATCGCAAACAGATGAGCGAGCGGCAAACAGGAAGTGGCCAGGATGGATGGTGGGAAGGAGAGAGTGAGTGAGTGAGGAAGTGGAGGGCCACTAGGTAGCAATCCAGGACTCTAAAGTCTAAAGTCTCTGAAGTCCTTTCGGTGGTTGCTTGATGGGTTGTGATTTGGTTGCCTCGGTGGTTGATTGATGATTGTCTCGCGCTCTGTTTCCACGACTTCCTGGGATCCTTTTTTGTTGCCAGAAATGAGGTGTGTGTGTGGGGTGGGGTGAGGTAGGTGGTGGGTTGATGGCATTAGAGGGTGTTTACGATAAGCTCGGGGCGTTAATTAACCGTTAGATTGATCTGGTTACCGGAATTTTAAACTGCTTCGATGCTGCGCGGAAAATTTAGAGAATTTTGAGTGAAGTGGCAACAAGAATAGAATTGTATTTTGAAGTGATCATCCCTGTTGTTACAAAGGGAATTGAGATGCATTTCAAGTTGACATTATTTGAACAATTTGAAGAGGAAATTTCTGACAAATTTCCCTACATTTAATTTCAACTGCATTTTTCCCTAACAAATTTTCCTTCAACGGAAGTGAAACAAAAAGACATCGTATATCATTTTTGCTGAATGGTCAGCCTCAGGCTGATCTTCCTAGAAGGTTAATTCCCATCTCATTGGCATATTTCGAGATCATTTTCCACCGATCTCGATCTATTCTTCGGGAATCTTCCAGGCAAAAATATATTTCCCGTTTCTTGGGAACTCCCGCTCTACCTGTTCTCACATCTTTTGGGTTAGGCGGAGCTGCGACTATTGCAAATGGGTTAAGGTTTACCTGGGGTCGGCATTTTTTTGTTGTCTTCTTCTCGCGGTCTCTGTACTCTTGTACCGTAAGACGTTCGACCTTTTTTCGTTGCTTTCATCTTCTTCGCAGCGATGATGAATTACAAGCGAACCAAAAAAATGTCTGCCGAGAAAACTCCCATTGTGTTGCGCGTCGAGGGGAAAATGGGGGAAAATGCGTGGCATGTGAGAAAACGAAAATCGAAAAACGGCAAACAAGATACGGGAGGGAAAATTGTGTACGGGAGTGGGGGAGAGGTCGTCGCTGTGTGTGCGAGTGTGAGTGTGGAGTGACCTTTTTTTGGGTCTCTGAATTTTTTCCAGCACCTCTGCTGCCCCTTTTTCCCAACACACACAAAAGAAAACGAAACAGAAACCGAAGAAGACGCAACAAACACACACAAGACACAAGAAATGGGCGAAAACATTGTCGAACTGAGAAGTAAGTGACAGACTTGAGTTGTTTTCCAGGCAAACGAAGCGGATCGTTGGGAAAATTTCTTTCTCGGTATCGATATGCCCACTTCCCTGGCGAACTACACACAGCTGAGGTCGAGATAGTAGCACTTACAAATCGATTATAGGTTTGTTAGTTAAGTAGCTGGTTAATTGAGTGAGAAAACTGAATTCTAATAATTAATTTAAGCCATTTCTTTCTTTAGAGCTCTATAATATTATATTTTTTATTTTAGAGAATGAGTAGAGTCTTTAGTGGTAATTTAATTTTATTTTTCTACATTATAAAAAAGAGAATAGTCTGCAAAAAGCTCTTAGCTTTAGAAAATATATTTTCTTGCATTTAAAAATATGAAAAATATATCTATAATTTAAGACAAAATCAAAGAGATGAGTAATTAAATGTGGAATATATTTTCAGCAAGGCATAAGTAATAAATTGCAAAGAATAATTAAATGCGGAACAATTTAAGGTTGAAAAATCCCAAATAAAATGTATATAAAACTAGGTTTTAGTTTAATATTAAATAAAAAAACCTGTAGATATCTCTAGAGCTATTATCTTAACCGCAACTGTACACCGACCCGTACTCATCGAGAACTCTTCAATGGAAAACTCCAGATACAAATGCCTTCGTATTACAACAAAGCAACAGCAGTGGGTCGAAATGTTTTTTTTTGTGTTTTTTTTTTTTGGCTAAATATCTCCGAGTCTCTGAACTGAATGGTTTCTTGGCTTCTTCCCCTCAGATACATTTTCTGTTTGTGTGTGTGCGCGTCGTGTGTCAATTATGGGTCAGCTGTGCGTGAGAGCGAGGCGGCGAGAGAGAGAGGAGGCGAGAGAGAGAGAGCTTGAGCGAGGGGGCGGTTGTTGGGAGGCGGTCCAAATAACAGCTGATTTGGGAATTCGGCATCAGAAGTCGGTCAGAAATTAATCTTTGGGCTGCTTCTCTTTAAAGTGTCTGGGAAAGCCCGTGAATCTTGGGGGAGGATTTCAATTTTGACCAATTTAAATTAAGTGGATAAATGTTTTTCTATAGGTTGAATAAATATTTAGCTAGGCAATGAAATATAGGGAATATTTACACTTTATGGGGAGTTATAAATAAATTAATCAGCTCAGATAATTGATAAGAAATGTTTTAAAATATGTTTATAAATTGGAAGGTTAAATATTCACATTAATCTGACTTTATTAAATTTTTTATTTTATGTTAGTTTGTTAAAATTTAAAAACCTTCGAGAATATGATTAAAATCTAGAAAAGCATTTATTCCACGTTTACGCAAAACAGAAATCAATTAATAAAACTCATTTTCAATGTAAACTACGTTTTATAAAATTAAATATATGGCGTAGTTCGTCAATTAATTAATGTCACAATATAAAAAAAGGCTGTTATCTATTAAACCATTTTAAAAACTAACTAGTTAGGTGAAGTAGATTTTTTAATTTCCACTAAAACATGGAATTCTAACTATATTGTTTTAATTGAGGTATTGGGAAACCTATGTAATTTGTCACAATTTTTAATCGATTTAAAAAACTTATTTGCCCTTAAAATTGCACAACTCTTAAAAACTAATTAAAGCTACACAACTATTATTATTAATATGATTCAACAAACAACAAACAAAGCATAAGAGACACGAAAAAAATTTACATAAAATATCTAAAAACAAAAGCACATTCCATTTAATTATTTTTTGGGTTTGGTTTTTTTTTTTTTAATGTTTTGTAATTTTGATTCAAGCACAACAATTAAAAGTTTCTAGTGGAGAAGAAATAAAATTGTTGATATGGCCATAAAGAATTTTTGTTGTTGTTTTTTTTGTACTTTGTGTGTGTTTATAAATTGTTTTATTTTTAGCCCAGGTGGAACATTATTTTTAGCCGGGGCAATTTTATTGACTGTCGAGATGAGATACTCTGAGCAGACACACACAAAGTTGAAGTTGAAAAATTCTTTTGGCTCATTTGCTGTGATTATTTTGGTTTTTGGTATTTTTTTTTATTATTTCGTTTTCTTGTTTTGGTTTAAGTGGAATTTATTTTTAGATATTTTACCTAAGTTTTCTTTTTCTTTTGGGTTTTATGGCAACAGCGCGTGGTGTATTAATTGTTGTTGGTTGTTGAAGTTGTTGTTGGTGCTGTTGTTGTTGTTATTTAAGGTGGGACAGGTGCAGCAGATGCTATGTGCTATCTCTCTCCCGCTAAAGTTGTTGCTGTCTCTGTTGCTGCTGTTATCAGTTATCAGTTTATCACTGAAGAGTTTTTCCTTTTCTTATTTTAGTTTATTTGCACTTTTCACTCGAGTTCTTTTTTGCTTTTTAAATTATGTTGTTTGGGGGTTCTTGATTTTGTTTATTTCTTGGGAAACTTACTTTTTGGAATTGCGCTTCGTTGTTTGTTTGGAATACATGGGAATTTTGTCAACAATCAATTGCATGGCATCAACAAATACATGGGACAACAACACTGGTGTTGTTTTTTGCTGTGGACTTTAATTGTTGCTGCTGGTGTTTTGTTGCTGTTTTTTTTTATTAGGGTTCACTGCAGCATTTTCAAACACACTCTTTCTCTCTTACTTTTCACTTTTGTTCACTTTTTATGCTGATTTGTTTCTTTCTCCAATTTTTTTTTGTTTCGTTGCGTTTTTTGTTTGTTTGTTACGCTTTCACATTTGTTGTTTGGATGTTGCACAAGTTTGTTGTTGTATTTACTTATTTACTTGTTGTTGCTGTTGTTTTTTGGTTGCCTAGCAAAATTGTTGTAGTTTTAAAAATATTTAGATTTGATTTTCTGATGAAATTTCGGTTTTTGTGCTAGTTTTAAGTGATAATACTGTTGTTGTTTAGTAGTAATCCAAGATGTTGCGCCGCTAACAGGAACTTTGTGGCACTTAATCCAAGAAATGTGTGCTCTATGCGGTTTGTTTACGTTTTAAAAACGCTTTCTTTATTTTTGTCACTTGTCACTTAAACATAAGTTTTGCAATTCTTGTTTATTTTCTGTTGTTGTCACTTGAACATTTGCGTTTTGTCACTATTTATTTTGTTGTTTTCGAATGACGAAAAAATGACGATGGATTTCGCGACTTGTGATAAACTCTGGTTGGTTTCACATGAGCCGTGGCTTTGAGATTTTTTGGCCTGGCTTCGCTTCGATTCGATCCGTTTCAACCGAACGAGACGACAACGTTCGACGGCAGCCAGAAAGGAACTGAATGAAGTTGGCAGCTGAGGCTGACATCCGGCGACCGACTGAGCGACCGAGCAGCAGCGGCGGCCCGCAGCTCACCCACACGGCAGGCCGAACACGAACGCGATACGAGCGAGTACGAAGTACAGTTCGCTCTCGCACTGAGTGCCTGTCTCTCTCTCTCTCTCTCGGGTTGATTTATTTCAGGTTGGTATTTCGTATTTCGTATTCATTTCGGTCTGTTAAGGGGCGACGACGCGCGAGCACTTAAGTAAAATAATAATTATGTATACGTATGTCAATTTGTTTGACTTCTTCGCCTCGCGCTTCCCTACTATTTCTACTGCCATTTCGGTTTGGCAGGGTAGTAGATTTTACTACCTTTTTCGAGGCTGAAGAGGCTGTGTCTTCAGCCTGACATTTATTGGGGCTCTCTCGGTTTGGTAGTAGATTTGCTGCTACCTTTTTGTACGACGCGGGCAGCTGACATTTATTGGGTTTGTTTTGAAAGCGTTTAATGGGTGCGTGTGTATGTGTGTGTGTGTGTCAGTGTTGGCGAGTGTGTTTGCGTTAAGTAGATTTTTCAGCACATTTGTCTTAATTGTTGTGATTTGTGGTTGATTTTTGAATGATTTACGGCGTGTGCAGCGCCAAGCGGGATTAATTGTTTTTTAAATGTCAACGGGGGATAGCCGATAGTTACCATATTTTGCTATGTTCTTATGCTTAAAATAAATAGTGTAAAAAATAATATTATTTCGAGGCCTAATTTAATTATAAATATGTATGTAAATAAGTCAACTTAAATTTAAAATTAAATTAGTTCCATCTCAACCCTTTACAATCCTTTTGTAATTGTATGGGTGACCGCACAATTGATATACTTTAATTACCCGAATAAAAAACATTTAACAATTTAATCTGAGCATATCAATTGCCCACACTCACACACTCTCTCACATTTCACGCTCTCGCGCTCTCTTGGCAAAATCCACTCCCAATTTATCACTCAATTAGCACAGAAAAATGTAGTAGTGTATTTACTACGCTTCTGGCTCGCGCTCTCTCTCTCTCTCTCTCTCTTCCACATCCTCCTTCCCGCTTACTCGCCTGCTGTCAAGCGTACAGGCCATCTCTCTCGCCGCTCTTGCACAGCGTGAGAAACTCTCGTCGGTCGTCGTCGTCGTCGTCGGCTTTCTGGTATCGGGTGTTCATCTCAATGAAATTGTAGCATATTTTGTTGCCATATCGAGATTAAATTTTCAAAACACAAACGAGCACAGCACGAGAGAGCGCCAGAAAGAGATGGGGAGAGCGCTGCCAGCCAGGCGAAAGAGATGGCCTTAGCCGAGGAGAAAGAGAGAGAGCGAGTTCGTTTGTATGCGTGGCTTGTAAGCTTTTGTATAATGCTTGAGGTGGGGATAAGTGCGGGGGCGGTAGGGGTAGGGGGAATGGGGTGGTTGGGTGATTTTGTGGGTGGTTCGTTTGGGGTCGCGATTTATTGATGACGCCAGCGTCGACAGAGACGCCGACAGCGACGGCAACGGCGACCGTGTTAATGTGTTTGTTTCTCTCTGGCATAAAATTATGTTTTATTTTATTTAACAATCTCTGCCTCGATTTTTGGCAGTCCTTGTCATAATTCTGATAAAATGGCAAAGGGGAAAGCGGGAATGGGAGTCCTGCTCTCTTACCAAATGGGAAGTCTTTTTATTTTCCAGGCTCGAGTGCTAAGCAGCAACAACAACTCATCACGATGATGACGATGATGGAAGTAATGATGATGTTGGTATGTTATGTTGGCAGCCGACAGCAGCAGCCGCAGCAGCAGCAGCCTCATTGGGTTATGCTTATATGGGTTTGTATTTTCGTATTTTTTTTATTTTTTGTATTTTCGTATTTTGTATTTGGGTTCGAGTTTGAGTCGAGTTCAGGCCCTCCGCACACACATTCACTTGGGTGTGAATGGTGTGCCGTGTGTGCCTGTACAGTGAAAGCTCGGAAATTGGCCAGGATATTTGGAATATTCTTATAGATTATTGGAGTGCCTTACAAATGAGTCCTTAAAACATAAATATAAATTAATCACAAATATAAATTTTAGTTTTTTTATTGGTAATTAAATTTACCGAAATTATTTATTTATTTAAAAAAAAAAAAAAAAAAAAAAAAAAAAATGTTGCAAACTATTAGGTTTCCTCAGGGGATTATTTTATAGAAACCTTAAAATACACAAAAAAAAAACAAGAGTTTAACCTTTCTACGCGTCGTCTTAAAAGTATACTCAAGCAGTATAACGAGTTGAGTATAAATTTTATACTTCAAACTATCAAATGTATACTGCAAAGTTTAGTTTTTATACTCTATAGTTTCAATTGTGTATTTTTGAGTATTATTTTTATACGAACCTACATACAGCGAAAATTCGATAACATATCGCGTTAGCTGGAATTTAGTGCTTTTCTGTTAGTGATTATTATGAAATATTGGTGCAGATGAGTATAAAATTTATACTTTCGTAGTATCAAATTAATAAGCATCTTATTAAGATATTTGTAATACTCAAGAGTATAGAATTCATGTAACAATCGTATAGGTTTTATGATGATTTCTTTTTTGTGTGGTTTAAAAGTTCAATAGTATCACTTTTTTTTAATAAACCTTATAATGTTTTTAGTGTGTGAAAAATCTATAATCTTTTCAAATAAAGTTTTCTCTCAAAAACAAATTAAAACTAACAGAGTACATCATTTTCTAAGTTTCGCGCTTTTTTTCAAGAAAACAATTCAGAACGATTTTAAAAATTAGGTTAAGACATTTTAAAAAATTTTTAATTCCAAATTATAGCTGCTTTCCAAACACTAATTTTAAAGCTGTCAATATAACAGAAACTAAATGCTTGCCAAATCTGAAACAAACATATTTAAATTTGCAACAATATGGGCTTAGAGTGAATAGTAAACTAAACTAATTATTTAATTAAAATAGCTTCAGCAATTCAGATTATGTTAATATTGAGGGCTCACTGTGTTTACGGGTGTGCGTTGTGTACTGTGTGTAAAAGGAAGTGTACTGCGTTGTAGGCCGTCGTCATCGTCATCGTCATTGCTTTCCGCTGCTGTTGCTTGTGCTGCTGTTGTTGGTTATTTTTTGTGAACGTGTGTGAGTGTAAATGAGGGAGGGACAATGGGTCTGTTTGTCGCTCGGTCCTCTGCCACTTCTTCATCCTCGTTCTCGTCCTGCGACCTCCTACCTCTCCTTCCTTTGCCCTTCATCCTGCGGGTATCTGCATCTGTATCTGTATCCGTATCTGTATCTGTGTAAATGCGTTGGTTGTTGGCTTGTTTCGCCACCGTTCCTCCCCCGTTGCCATCATCCTCGATCATCGGTTCCTTGCGGCTGCCTACGTGCGTTTGTCCGGGTGCCGAGTGTGTTTTGCTGGTTCCTGTCCCTGAGCCTGTGACGGTGCCTGGCCTGTGACTGTGTCCCTATTCCTGTTACGTTTACTGTGACGGAGCACTGGAACTGCCAAACTGCTAAACTGCCATAAAACAGGGTGTCCCCGGCATGCGTGTGGGGGTGTGGGTGTGAAGGGGATATTAGCTAATCGGAGGTTAGCTAACCGGAGAATTTTTTTAGTCAAGAAAATATTTAAGATGTTCTTTAATTAAAGCTAATATAGAAAATTAAACCCTTTATTCTCCACAATATTTATAAAAAACCAAATGTCTGTCAGTATATGTTAACTAAGAGCATGTTAGCTAACCAGAGATTAAAGGAGATTAACCAGCACTTGGAGAACAAATACTTTAAAAATGATTTTAATTCATTTTCCCATTAAAAACATTTTAATAGAAAATAAATAACTATTTTTTTGTAATAAAGAATGATGTCTGGAAAGAGTGTTATGGAATGTTAACTAATTAGATGTTGACTAACCAGAGAGTTAATTTGTAATCATGCTTTCCAACTAAAAATCCGTAGAGGAAAGCACTAATATAATTAACAATTATTTTAAATGACTAAAGTCATTAAAATTAAGTCATCTCTGTCCCTTAATTGTCCTAAAATATTAAGCCAAAGTCAATTTCCATCGAGTTGGCTCAATTGATCCGGGACTCACCCTGTTCTGTTGGCCAAAAACGGCTGTAAAAACAATTTAATGGATAAAACGACAAAAATCTGGTTTTCACAAAAACCAAAAACCCCACACAGCCAACAACCAGGAGCAACAACAAAAGCGGGCGACGAAAGCGCTCAGGGGGATAAAGGGGAGCTGGAAAAAGGGGGGAGTTAGGAAGTTGATGTTGCTGCTGCTGGAAGAAGAACACTCATGGGAACAGCAGCAGCAGCAGCAGCAACATACGTAGCCGCAATAGCAACAGCAACAACAGCAGCAAAAGCTGCAGCAAATGTTGAGATTACACTAAAAGTAACTGCCAGCAGCAGCAGCGGCGTCAGCAGAAGCAGCAGCAGCAGAATGCAACGCAATGAGAGAGTGCAGCACTAAAATCAATTATGTAGCCAGCGCAGCAGCAACACCAAAAGCAACAACATCAGCAGCAGCAGCAGCAACACCAAAAGCAACAGCAGCAACATCAGAGCGACTGCAACAGCAGCAGCGTGAAAATAGTAGTGAAAAAAGGATAAATACAACAAGAAAGAACTTTGGAATCAGGTGCCCCGACCATAAGATACCCGGTATTCAATTTTGGGAAAAATATGTCCTTAGAAATTAATATTTACCTGGAGTTTTGGGTAAAATCCCATTTTAAAGTTTCAGAAATCGATATATTTAAATATTTTGCAAATATATGTATCATCAGGTGGTACTCATATTCTTGTACCAAAATATTTCAAAAGCATCTTATAGGCTCTAAAAAGTTTAAAGACAGATCTTAATGATAAATTTTGATATAAATGGATTATTTTGTTGCGATAACTACTTTTGATTTTACCCTTTAATGCAATTATATTACACATTTTTCCGAGATAATAACAATAATGTGATTATATTTGTTTTCCTGTCACTGAATACATAATACCCTCCAACCCAACGACCTGACTGCTGAGTATAAAAAGCGAAATAGCAAAGCAGTAGACGATAGCAAAAAAAAAGGGGTGATGGCAGGGACGGTGGAAAAAGTAGGGATAGCTGGAAAAAGGGGGCAGTGGGAGGTAGTTGGCAAGGCGGGTGGAGTAGGTGGAGAGGCGGCGGAAGGCCGAGGGGGCGGCACACAAGTGTCTGTTTGTCGCTGCGTCGGTCAGTCGGCAAAAATATGTTGCGCATTTGCGAACAAGAGCGAGAGAAAAGGCCAGATGACGAGCGACAGAGATAGCAGACAACGTCAACTGCTGTTGTAACTGTTGTTTTTCTGTTGTTGTAGTAGTAGTTGTTGTTGTTGCTTGGGTGGCTGGTGAAATGCGTGCAAAAGCAAAACCAAAAGCAAAGTAAAAAATAAATAAATAAAAATGAACAGAAGGGAAAATCTTAAGGACGACTCTGGAAATACACTCCTAAAGCTATATTTTCAACAACATTTCAACAACTACACCAATATCAATAATATAAATAATTTTAACAATTTCAACAGTTTCAACAATTTCAACAATTTCAACAATTTCAACAAATACAACAATTTCAAATATTTCAACAATTTCAACTATTTCGACAATTTCAACAATTTCAACAATTTGAACAATTTCAACAATTACAACAATTACAACAATTTCAACAATTTCAACAATTTTAACCATTTCAACAATTTCAACATTTTCAACCATTTTAACAATTTCAACATTTTCAACAATTTTAACAATTAAAGCATTTTCTTTACAGTTTCAACAGCTTAAGATCTTTTAAACAATATTTAGGATCAATTAAATATTAACCCATTCACAAAATATATTTTTATTATTTAACTTTAAATATGCTTAATAAATTTGTATAAATTATAAAAACAATTTCAAATTCAATATCAACTGAGGTCTAATTAGTTTCAAAAGGACACACAATAAGCACTCTCACTTTAAAGTGCTAATCAGGAATATATGGAATATGAGTGACTAGAAAGGCTAAAAACTTTAAAAATTTAATAGGAAACATTTTTAGGGTACCCAAAGAGGTATAAACAAAAGCAAAAAAAGAATAAAATCTGACTAAAACCAAAAGCAGCAGCAGTAAACGATGAACTTTGCTGGCTGCCTTTGTTGTTTGCTTTTTGCTGTTGGCTGGTTTTGGGTCTAAGGCAAAGACACCTTTCCACGTGCAGGTCTGCACCACCTTGCCCCTACCTCAGGCTATCCCCTTGCCACTACATACCCCTGGCCTGCAGAAAATAATCAGCGAAAAACGTAGGAGAAAAAGAGCGTGCAAAATTATGCTGAGTGCTTGGCTGGCTGCCACACAAAGTGAAAGAAAGGCAACGACAACGACGACGTCTTCGCCGCCTCCTGCACCGCCCACCGAACCCCCTTTCGGCTCCCCGAACTGCAGTCGTACACTGAGGGGAAAAAGTATTTTAAAATTATTTAATTAAGAACCCTGATCTGGAAGAATATTATATTGTACACTAGAATCTAAATTATATTATTGTAGCTTTTCATATAATCACTTGTTGAGACCAAATATTAAGTAGGTAATGGGGAAGTAATTTTGTGCAACTTTCGCCTCCATAAAAACCTACAAACAAATATTTTTTGGTTGGCGCTAACTTAAGTTACATTGTTGGTTATTATGAACTAAGAAGTAGTAACCTTTTATGATATATACTCGAGCAATGTTTTACATATTCGTATATAATTTCAATACTTTCTTTTAAACATTCATAATTTTAGTTAATCGACCAAATAATAATATGTTCTTAAGTATGGCTTCTTAATTTAATAAATGCATTATTAAATGATTACAACGATAAATATATATTTTCTATATTATCCTTTTAAAAAAGAAGTCTGGGTGGTTTTCGAGATAAAATGCTTATTTCTGATGGAAGCATGTTTAATATAATCTTTTCTTTATTAATAAATTTCTTTCAGGTTTTTTTTAATGGTGGAATTTATTAAATATATTTAAAATGAGTTTTTCTTTATATATTAATGTAAACGATGTGGAAAAATAAAAGATTTTGTCTTTTAGTTTAAGGTATCTAAGAAATATATAAGCCAATTGATTTTAAATAGGACTCTAGTAAATGAGATTAGTTTAAATGTAGAAGTATTCCTTCTAAAATTTTTGCTCTGTGTAAACCCACTCCCCCCCTCTGTCACTCTCTGCATCTGCTAAGCGAGAGCATAAATACGAGTAAAAAAAGGCAGTGAAAGAAGGAAAAATCAAGGAGGGATTTGGGTGGTGGGGCAGGGGCCAAGGCGGAGGAGGCGGCGGTGGCAGCGGTGGCCAGGGGATGGAGCAGGGGGCGCTTTGCCGGCAGATACTTTGAGATTTCCCCCCTCTCCCGCCACCGATGGCCGCCTGTTTTCATGCATTTTATCAGTCGACGCTGACGATTTTCTTGGCGTTTTTATTTTTATTATTTTTTTTCTCTCGCTCTTTGCTTGGTTTCGTTTATGATTTTTTTCTTGTGGCTGTTGTTGTTGTTGTTGTGTTTCGCCTCTCTGGTGTTTGGTTTTTGTTTTTATTTGGGTTTCGTTTTGGGATTCGGTTCGGTGTTTGTATCGGGGCAAATGTATCTGTATCTCAGTATTTGTATCTGTATCTTATATGTGGCGCTGCTGCTGGTGCTGTTGCTGCCGTTGTTGTTGTTGTTGTTGCTGTATCTCTTTTGTATCTTTTAGCGCTGTTTTGAGTTAAGCAATTGATGGATATGGTTTATTTATAACGCTTGGCGACCGAAACCGAACCGAACTGAACCGAAGGAAACGCCGCGTCGCCCGAATATCATCCACAGCCATCGTCATCATCATCATCATCATCAGCTTCATCGCTTCGAAACGCAATCATCGGCATCGGAATTCCGACGAGCACAATGAGTGCGGACGTGTATCTGAGTATCCGTAAGATACTTTACTCACTCACTCGCAAAGTTCGCTCGCTCGCTGGCTGCGTTCGATAAACGTAAGCGTAATAATATTTTATTGAAATTTGTTTTCTTGCCTGTACTTGCCCAGCTCGCTCGCTCTCTTTCCCTTTGCGCTCTGTATTTTCTTTTCGTTTTGGGTGCACGGGGAAAAATTGGGTTCTTATTTTCTATTTTTCACGTTATGCTGATGATTATTATGGTGGGATACAAATTGGATTACCATAAACTTAATATATATTACTTAGAAAAAAAATCCAAAGGGAACTGCTATAATGTATCATAGTTTTTAATTAAATTTGTATTATCATTTTTATGGGATATATATTTCTTTTATGACTAGAAATAATTAGTTAAATTAACAAAGAGAATAAAGTTTAAAAACTTAAATTTTAAGTTTTTTCCGGCCATTGTATCATTATTAATAAAATTAAATGTTATTTATCATAATTCCTTTATATAATTAATACAAATCATTTAAGTTTTCCTATCATAAAATAAATATAAGAGGCTTAGAAACTGTTTATTAAATAGATGCTAAAAATGTTTAAGTTTTCCTATTATAAAATAAATATAAATGGTTTCGAAACTGTTTATTAAATAGATGCTAAAAATGTTCCCTATTTCAAATGTTATATGTAAGACATAAATCTCCTTAAAATGGTATTTAAAATTTACTTTAAATAAGACATAAATCCCCATAAAATGGTATCTAAAATTGACTTTAAATCAATCCGTTTAAACTTTTCCCAGTGCATCTGTTAAGGGGTACTGTGGGGCCTTCATTTCTTTTGTCGTTTCTTTGCTTTTTTTTTTGCGCTCCGCCATAAGTATCTGTTGGATAAATATGAGGTTAAAGCGCTGCCTGCTGTCTGTAGTTTCCTCACTTCAGTTCACTTGCATCTGTATCTGCGTCTGCCTTTGCTGCCGCCTTTGCCTCTGCCTCTGCCTCTGCCCCTGTGTACCTCTGTATCTGAATCCGTACCTGCAGCTGTATCCGCATCGGTATCTGTGGCCATATAGCTGTAGCTGTATCCGTATCTGCATCTGCATCTGCATCTGTATCTGTATCTGTGGGTTTGGGTCTGGAGTCGAGTGCAGCGCATTTTGATTGTTCGCCTGCTCTTTTGATGAAAACATAAATATCACAGCGCCGCCAAGAGAACGAGAGCCCGAAAAAGAAGCCTCAAGACAACCCAGAAGTGGATGGCAATGATGATGGAGGGGAAAAAGAAGCACCATCGGCATTCCTAGCCCAGCTCTCTCGATTCCTGTTCTCGCATTGGGAATGAATGAAAATGTTTTTCCCATTTTCCACAGTCCCGCCACCACCGCTCTGTCTCTCTCCCTGGTTTTTTTCCCTTCGAGAGTTACAACTTCTGGGGTTTTTCGTGTTTTCCGTGTGCGGTAAATTGATACGGCCATGCTGGCTTAACACGGGGCGTATGACTTCTCTATTAATAAGCCTAATTAAAGCCAAGGAAAATGCTATTAGTCTACACGGAATAATGCCTCAGGGCGAATCGGGGTTAAATTGATATTCATTGAGGATTAAATTAGATTAAATTCGATTTTGAAGTTTCTCTAAATATGATATCAAATATCAAAGATTTAATCAGAATATCAGGGGCAAGCCAATTTTGACTTGATTTTGATTTTTGACGGAGAGAAAAGTGGTGCATATTGCTGTCACTGGGGGAACATTTAAATAGTAAAATGCATAAATAAATTTGATTAACTTCATATAAAAATTTATAAATAATTCTAATTTGTCCCAAACAAATTTATTCTATTTCCCTCTAAAAGAAAATAAGAATGCCATTGTTTTCGAATAAATAGGTATAAATGCTGCCACCAAAGAATGAAAATGATTGAACAAACCTAAAAATAAACCGACCAAAAATCGGGGGAAAATCCAAAAATTGCTGTATGCAAGAGCGGGAGGTCAGATAAGTATTTTCCCCCTTATTCCAGTCTCCCCCCAGAAACCCCCTTCTCCTTCCCGAGGCCCTTGTTTATGACCTCTCCTCGAATAACTTAATAATTATTCATGCAGTTTACCCGACGCAATTGCAACAACAACTGCGGGGAAAGAGTGGATGCCACATGCCCACGCTTCAAAAAGAGCAACCAGCAACAACAATAAATTAAAACAACGATCAACAACAAACAAACAAGCAACAACAACAGCTACACCAACAAATACAACAATGGGAGAAGTGCGTTGTACATAAACGAAATCGAAACGAAACGAATAATAAATAAATGAGTACAGCTGAGGAAGAAGGAACGACAATACTTTTTATATAGTTGAATGACTGAACCAACCCGTCAACCAACAACAACACAAAACCAAAAAATTAACACACAAAAAATACTTATGCGCAATAACAACAACATCAGCCAAAATTACCTTAAAAACACCAAACAAGCTGAAAATAAGTAGAGAAAAAAAGATCGGAAAATAAAAATACATTAAACGAAATAAGATGAATACCAAACAAATAAAAAATTTATGCGTTGCATGGCCCGGACAGAGACAGAGCGAGGGATTGTATAAATGGAGGCGAGCGAGAAATTATGCCACAATCAAGTACAACACACAATAACAACATCAGCAGCAGCACCCAACAACTACACGACAGAGGGAACAACAGCCGCAAACAGAGAGGAAAATTCCCCCCAGAAAAGTGCGTGGTAGAAATGGAAATTTCAAAGTTAGAGATGGAAACGTGATTAAGTCGCATAAGTGGTTTAAGTTGATGGGAATTTATGCTCATCTCTAATAACTCAATGTTGCTGTTGGGAAGAGTTCTTAAAGGTTCTGAGTTTTGCTATAAAATATGTTTGCTTACTCAGGTATTTAGGTAAATATTTATCTTTAATAAAATGATCATGAAAAATAAGTATTAAGATAACATAATTTAACAAGACATTAAAAAAAATATTCCCAAAGAAAACACTTCTCAAATAAAATGTATCTATAATTATTGGCTAATAGTAAAGGTTTTTTGGGAAGTATGGTAATAGTTTTCTAACTCTTTCACTTTTCAATTAATAACCAAGGAATTTTAAAGATTTCAAAAAGGCACAGAATAAAAATAAATGCATTAGAGCTACCTACAATTAAATTCCACTTATTCAAAAACCATTCAATTTCGGTTATCATATTCTAGATCTAATCAAATAGTTTCCAGAAATTTCCCACCGCCACCGAAGAGATCACCTGCATCACCTGCATCATAATCCACTCACGCAGTCATCGCTCAAATAGATCAGATAATAGTATCAGATCGGATCGGAGAGGAACCTACTCGAGTAGAGCAGAGTAGATCACCTCCTCACAGAAGGCAGATGACGAGCGGCGATGATGATCCCGTTGACGATGGTCTGCCCCATTGCGCCGGGAGAGCAGATCATGATCATGATCAGCGGTCAATGATAATTCCATTTTGTTTTGTTTTTGCGTTTGCATCTGAATCGGAATCGGAATCTGAGTGACTGCTTGCTCTCTATATCTCTGGCTGTGCATCTTTGTATCTGCTGTGGAAGACTCTCGAATGCATTCCATAGATACACAAAAATAAAAATGCGGCTACAATAAATAATAACAACCAATGCAGACTAGAGGGCGAGATCCTCTTTTGGAAATGGAAATTGGAAGCGGGACCAATGCTGCAGCTGGGTATAGGTAAAAAAAAAACTCGATCCAGCCCTTAACCTATTTTCCACTCCGTTTGATGGTGACGGTGAGTCCTCACCCCGACACGGAAAAGCATTATCGCTCATCACAATGCGCGGAGATAGCACTTAGGTTGAGCAATTACCAATAGGCGGCAACACCTCGACTTCACTTTGGCGTCTAATTGCTTAACAAAAGCTTCAATTAAACACTTCAAAGAGCTTATTACAAACCAATAAACCGCACCACTCACTGAAAGAATCCGCAGCTCCTGAGGCGGAACGCGCTTGACGACTGCGAGTGTCAAGGATATCACACAGATACAAAGATACAGGGAGAAAAAAAATGTGGTGCTTAGTATTTTTTGGGAAATAGTTAGGGGATTATTTTGGGTATAAATATAAAAGCTTTCAATGTTTTAAATGACTTCTTTAGCAATCTTTATGCTTAGAAATATTGAAAGTATATAATAGGAATATTGGTTTATTTTTAATGACAAAAAAGCTACATTCTTTACATTACTTTTTCTTATAAATGTGAAACCAAATCTATAATAACTTTTCTAAAAACACACTGGTGGAAACGGTTTAAATTAATCTTTAAAAATCTCCCTTAATAGTAAAGTTACTAGGCCCAATTTTCTTTCCATGTCGAAATTCCACAACTCACAGATACACAGACCGACATACTCGCGGAACAAAAGAGAGCACGCTCCACACTCCATTCAAGTCCACTCCATCGATGTTCTGGATGGAATGGAATATCGCTTTACACACATGATAAGTGTCATGACTGCGTGGCCCGATAATTGTCTGTTTTGTCTCGTCTGCTGTTTTCCTGACTGCCTATCCGCCTCTGTTCATTCTTCTTTAACCTCTCCTCTCTCTCTCTCTCTCTGCTCTCCGCTCCTGCTGCTCCTGCTCCTGCCGCCGCCGATGCCTGCTTATCCTGCTCATGATGGCACCGCAGTTGTGCCTACTTGAGGCTACTGTTGTTCCCTAGTTGACAAAAGGCCACAGGCTGTCGGGGCGAGAGCCTCTTTTGATATGCCCCTGTGCGGTGTGGTTCGGTTTTAGTGGTGACTGATCCTATCTACACTTGAAAAAATTACTATCCTGGCTTGGAGATACTTTTGTAGTATTTTTTAGAATTTTTTAATATAAATTGGACTATTTATAGGTATTTCAGGGAATGTTATTTCTTTACTGGCTAAGAGATCATATTTATGCTTACTTAATAGATTTTTTAAGGCATATTAGTAATATATTTAAAGGTTTTACAAAATTTAATTAAGATTTTATAAGCGTTTCTTTCAGTAATTATTATTAACACTTCATTAATGTTATGTTTAATTGCCTAAAAAAATATTTTTCAATATGTATTTTCCATTCCAAAACTATTTTTTATAAGACAAAGATACTTCTGGTGGTGTCTGGCTTTCCTATTCTCAAACTTTCTGTATCTTTCTTCAGGTTTCTTTCCCGCACACTCTCTTTCCCCTGCATATGATCACTCCTGGATAGCGTTTTATTGGACTCTTAGCGGTTCCTAATGTGTATCCTGTTGCGCTCAAGCAGGGTGTCTTATCGAGGGAACATCCTTGTTTGACTACCTGAACAACTTCCGGCCTGGATGAAGCCTCCTGCTTTGTACTTGGTACTTCTCTCACATTCTTGGACCCATTTGCATGATGCGCCTGCGAAGTCGAGGGGTAGATCATGACAGCGAAACGGAATCTCTTTCAAGTCAAAGCTCACGGTCGGAATTATTTGAACAACAATCATCATCATAATCACAATAATAATAACTTCCCTGCGTCGTCGCACATGTTTGCCCGGGTGTAAGGGTTAAATGTGTCCCCGGTGAGGTGTGGGTTGTGCACACCCCTTACACCCCTGGCCAGCTCGTCTGCAGCAGCCCCTGCCTGTACTTTGTATTTTTGGGTTCTGTGCTCTGTTCTTGGTTCTGGGGTTACTTCGGGGTTCATAATGCCAGCCTTCTTTGAACTCTTTTTGCGTCATCGTTTGTGATTAAATAAAACCAAAAAAAAAAAAAAAACACGAGGATACATGTGCTCGTATTTATATATATATATGCACATGCTCGAATGTATATACCTAGAAATTTATGTATTTTTATTTGAGCTTTTACTTTTCATCAGTTTCGCTTGTTCTGCTGCTGTCGAAGAAATCCTTTTCTCTCTTTTCGCTTCCTTTTTACGGTGCGTACACAAAATGCGGACCTTTTCTCTGTGTTTTTTTTTTGCTTTCTGCAAGGGCTTAAGGGAGGGGGGTCCCCGAACACACGCCAAATGTAACCTCAAAGGGTTAAACACGCAAAACGCAAAAGCTAAAAAAAAAATTGGAAAAAAATAAATACGAAAATGGAAGGCCAACAAAAAATATGAAAAGCAATAAGCGGCCTTGGTTGAAGGAGGACAGAGGCAGGGGAATTAGTATTCAGGGGTCTGGGGGAAGGTTGCCCAATTCAAACCTTATGTAAAAGGAATACCCTGGAATAGGGGGAGAGCTGGCTATGACAGGGAAGGATGTGGGATTAAGGAGTGCATGCTCAGAAATATTAATAAGCTTCGATTACGGCAAAGTACTTTGTTTGATTTACAATTCCCGCAGAGTACAGCCATCCCCCAGGTTATTATCTTAAAAATTATGCGAATACCAAATAGCTGCAGGTCATACCGAAAAGGGGTTAATTATTTATTTAGAAACCCACAAAAGTTGTGGGATAATGGGATAGTATTTGTATAACCCAGAAACGCCAAACCCCCAAGGCCCATAAATTATTCATCCAAAACAATTTATATAAAAGCCGATCCTGGTTGCGTCTCACTTAATCCACACAACAATTCCAAAGCTCCATTCATGAGGAATTCTGTCTAAACAAACATTTAGATTGGAATCTTTCGAGGAAGTCCCTAACCAAAGGGGTGTTTTGTCGTCTTGCCCTATTGTTGTTCCGCTTCTCTCGCGGCGAGATCGCTTCATTATCATTGAAATCGCGCCGGCATTATCAGATAATTAGATGGAACAATTGTCTCTCATTTATCTACACCAAATAACGTGTTGTGTGTCAGGGTCTTTACCTAACCCAGAGACCCGAGAAAACCTGCCTCCCTCCCTCCCAGAGCAACCCTCTGGCTCTGCTTCGGTTTGTTGGGTTTTCAGTAAATTTGTTTGCTAATAGAATCTCAAAAGAACATTTGCCACGGAGGATAAGGCAGGCAGCGGGGTGGAGATGTTGCCCCGGTATTACGCAATACCTTTTGTCAGGGTCTCCGATTCCGTATCCGTATCCGTCGCCGTCTTCTTCTCAGTCCCAGTCCCACTTTCATGGAGATTTCTCCTGCATTGACTTGAGATTATCGCACGCCGGGGTTAAAAACTTCCAATTTAAATTCAATTTCCGTGCAAAATGGTCAAAAGTCTGAGGGACAGGCGGTATGGCGCGCAAAGTAAATACCAGGCACAAATGAAAAATAAAAACCCACCACTTAAGGGTTTGCCAACTGAATCCGGGGAAGGCCGGATCCTCAATCCTGAATACCGAGTCCTGAATCCTGCTCCTGCTCCTGCTCCTGCTGCTGAATGCCAGCCGGATATCGGAGCGCAGACTGAGAGAGAGATAAACAAGGAAGCCAAACAGGATGCATGACCATGCAGGCGAAGTCACTTCATTATCGAGATTATCGGCGCAACTTCCAACCCTGCCAAGGCATCAATCCCTCAGACTCTTCATCTACATCCGGGCGAGCACACAGAGAAAATATCTACTAAGGTCGGTCAATAATTTTAAAGTTTTTCTAAACAAAAAGAATTTTTACTAAACAATTTAAATTTATATTAGGATCTAATAAGGATACATTTTAGAAAGTAACTTAAGTGCAGTGTGACCATATAAAGGAACGTTTTGTAAGGTGACCAAATGCAAATAAAAAACGTAAGTGCAGTGTGACCAACCAAACGGATGTTTTGTAAGGTGACCCAATGCAATTACAAAACGTAAGCACAGTGTGACCATCAATAATGAAGAAACATATTTAAGAACTAGGATAAGTAGTATTTTATGGGAATAACGTGGTGGTTATAGTTGGATATTTTCTCAAAATTACTGCTAATAAATTGTATCCCATAAAATTAAGAATGCTCATTCTTGTAAGGGGATGAAACAACTATTCCGATGGCAAAACAAATAATTAAATTATGCATTTTTCTCCGTGTGCACATCCTCATCCGTCTTCCCAGGCCCATCCACTTTATCGTCGTGGTCCACATCCTTGTGTGCATACGTTCGCGCGTCAGCACAAATGTCAAACCACTCACTGAGCCCTGTGGTGGTGATACCGGCAGCGGTGGTGGTGCTGTGGTGGTGGCGATGCTCGCTCGACTGGCGGGGTTGGTTTCCCTCCTCGGCTCTGGATGCCTGGTCCTGGGACTTGCTGAGCGCCTGTCCATGGGTATCCTTGAGCCCTGCTCTCTGCGAGTGGCCCCAGGACAGGCTAATAAAATTTGCCAGCCAAATCCGCAACAAACCCCGAGAAATCGCTGCTTAGAAAAGGGAGCTCGAGGCGATCCGCAGAACGATGCGATTTGTGCGACGGCGGCGGCAGCCTAAGCAAATTAAAAGTGTTGAAAGTCGGCGAGGGAAAATTGGAAAGCATAATGAAAGGAAATTGTTTCAAATTGTCGGGCGTCCTTGAGGAAATATTATGGGGTTGCACACTCGGAGATACTCGGAGTCCTTATGTTGTGCCAGTTGGAATTTGATTCAAATTGAAATTAGTCCTAATTGGCAAAGGTTGGCCAACGGCAGGCGACAGGCAGTTTGTACAAATTATGCTTGATGGACTTTGATTGACATTAATGGCGTTGCGTTTTTATTTATTTAGAGCACGTAATATTTATTAATTATTTTTTTAATTACCTCGGTTAATTATAAATATTAATATGTGAGTGGTGGGATGAAAATTATAAATGTTGCTCAATAAGTTGAAAAAGAAATATCATAATTTATTGGGGCTTATAATTTGTAATTAATAATATTTGATTTATTAATGAATATAGGTTTTTTATAGGTTTTACTGTTTCTACATTTTACAGATCACATTAAAAGTCAGACGATCTGATAGGAATTTCCTTGCTCATTTAAACACGAATCAAATTGCCTGGAAAATTGAGGCCTCCTTGGAATCGGATTCCTTTGGTTAATCGGTAAATTGACCCCACCGCCACCGTCTTCTATTTTAGGTGTGATATTCAACCACTGATTGACCGAATCGATTGACGCCCCGAGTATCTCTCCTATCTCAGGTTGGCTTACCTGTCAGCCATCCAGGTTGCCATTCAGAAATGGGAAGTGCTCATAAAAGTTAATTAAATGCAAGGCTGGGCCGGCGACGGGGGAAGGGAAATAGAAATGGGAAAAAGAGAACAGCCATAACAAAAGCTACGAATCAATGGGCTAAGTGAAGGCAACGTAGCTAATCGATTCATTTGGAATTCAATACACAAACACGTGGGACACAGAGCCCAGAGCCAGAGTTGGAAAATCAATATGAAAAGCATAAATGGCAACACGCTGGCCAAGTGTCAAGCGGCGGTATGAGCGCCCTGGCACCCACCCTCTCACATTGTTGTGCCGGGCCACCCCCTCGATTCTGAGCCGAACTGAAAATGCAATTGCAATGGAAACCGAAAAAGCCGTCAACCACCAGCACCAAACACACACACTCGGAACTCGGAACTCAGAGCTCAGGCCCTGCAGAATGTTGACAGACAGTTGGGCAGGGCGAATAGATATATACAATGGGGGTTAGAAAAATAGTAAAATTTGTTTAGGAATTTTTTAAAAGTTGTTTAGAGTATTTAATGTTTTTAAATTTATTTATAACTCAGATGTACATTTTTGTATTACCAGAGAGAGATTAGATTGATTTAAAAAATTGATGGAATTGTTATCATTATTTACCTAAAAAATGTATCTAGATCTATCTACAAATTAATAAAACAAAGGAATATTTTTTTAGGGGGTAAAATATATTGGTTAGGTTATAAAGATTAGGTGTGGGCTCTTAAAAATTAATTAAAAAATGTATGATCAAGTTTAACGGAGAAAAAATAAGTTAAGATCAAAAGTATATTCCTATTTCTCATAAAAAAATCTAAATGCTCTATTTAAAAACATTTTTCATCGATATAAATTGTGAACTTTATCCTCTGTCCAATTCCAATCAATAAATATTATTAATAATTTTAATATAATTTATTTATAAACATTTTAAAATAAAATACTCCTATTTTTTGCACCCCATCTATGCCCATGCACTCGTAAAATGGTACAATACCTTCTGGTTACCTCTCGCCCTCACTCTACGCCTCGTCGGTCTGCCATTTTCAATTTATTGTTATTATTAATTTTGATGCCCAAAAAGGGATGCCAGGATGGCAAACGAAAAAACAAGGGGTGTGGGGCGGTGTGGTGGTAGAGAGGAGGGAGGAGTGCGGTGTGTGTAGCATCGACTGGCAGTCGACGAGTTTATTTGTGTGAAATTCAAATGTAAATACTTGAGGGTGCTTAAGGGTGTCTTTAGGGGTTTAATGCTCGACTGCTACGCAATTTTTCTCTCTTCGCTCTCCGCTCGAGCATTTTTTGGTTTTGGTTTCGGTTTCTGGGATTTCTCCGGTGGTTGGGCTTCCATTGTGACGCCGCTGCAATCCCAAAAGTCCGACCCCGTCCCAGTTCCAGTTCCAGCTCTCCTCCCGTCAATGCGAATTCAATCGATGCCCAAGTGCATGTGGAGAAAGTCTGTTTCTTTCATCTCGAGGGACCGTCAAGGGGTTGGGAAAGGTTGTGGGAAACTCTCTGTCTTGCCAGGGAAATGCAGCTGGGAAGGAGCATGTCCTCAAAAAGGATCTCATAGGGATTAAGTTTGGAGAGGATGTCGGCATCAAGGTTGAGGGTAGAATGTCAACATGCATTATTACACGATATTTTGTAAGTCAAATGTTTTGGTACATAATTTTTATTGCTTGTTTGAGGCAATTTTTAAAGGGTTTTTAGTGGGAAAATAAATAAATAAATTAATGTAATAATTTATAGTTCGTAGAAATAAATATTCTAATGCATTATCTCCTTTTTTAGGAGCTATATCTGTTATCATTATTTAGCTATTTATTTTAGTTTTTTTTTTAATAAAAAATCATTACAGAATATTTCCCTTCCTTACATTAATATTAATTTCTCTAGATTTTCAGAAGATAATACAGGCAACTTCCCATTCGTATATCCCAAACTCGAATACCTTCACCGCCGCCAAACCAAACTTGCCTTTGTTTCTTGACAATTCCGTTGGCGGAAAGACGATGACGACAACAAAAGCCACCGTCAAAGATTAGTCATACGCAGTTGCCCCCGAATGGAGTGGGTGAACTTTAGGAGGGATGAGGGATGAGGGATACGGACTCCGGAATGAGAGAGAGGCTGGAGGAGGACAACGACTGCGGGACGCCTGGCGACATTCATTTCAATTGACACGTGCACAATCTGCCCCATGCCCGTCTCTGTCTCCGTCTTCCAAAGACAGCGTAAAAATGTTCCAGAATCAAGCGAAACAAATGCGAGAAGCTGGGATTCCCGGGGATGCGGAGACAGAGAACAGAAATGAACAGAGCCGGAGATGGAGACTCATGAATATGAAAATGCCTGACAGGAGCTAAGTAGATGTCTTCTCGCACCTTGACAGGGGCGGCGGCGTTCTCAGACGGGAGGGTTGCCAGCTAGAGGAGACATATTCAGCTGGCGTCAGCATTAGCTCAGAATTACTCCCTCTTCGGCGTTCCTAACTTGTTTATAAACATTTTTTACACAAAGGAAAAATGCCAGCTCCAAGTGGTAATTACTCATATAAAATGAAAGACTTTTAAGGGGTTGAAAATAAAGGTATTCAAGTTAAATACCTTTATTACAGAGGCCTTTTAATATTTTTTATAGCAAAATACAGCTTTAAAAATTATATTACTAGCTTATTTAATATTTGTTACCCCCAAATTGTATAATTTTTAAGTGTAAGAAATTAAAGAAATATAAAACCACATTATTGTTTAGAGTTTTCCGTTGTGCTCACACGACGCATTTGACATTTTTGTCACCCAAACAAAACAGCGGGTGGTCAGAACCCTCCCCATGCCGCCTCCCTGCGATCTCTCTCAGAAGTATTAAAAAATTATATGCCAAATCGAAATTGCATGTTTAACATAAACAGCGACAAAACTAAACGAGGCAAACATCAACAGCTGGAGTCAGAGGGGTATTTCTAATGCCTTTTTTCGCTGATCACCCGCTGGGGCATTCGGCAATCTGCTCTTTTGATTCAAACTCCATTTCGGGAGTAGTTCCTTTGAGCTTCTAACCCTTAAGTGCTGCGTGACATTTATTGCCATTTATGAGGCTCGTTTTGGGGGTTACGCATATGAGTCGGCGTTGCCATTGTCGTCCTGCCATCGTTATTTATGGATATATGTATTTAATAAACTCCGCACATACTCCGCACACTGAGGCCAGCAGAGAATTGAAAATTTGTTCATTTGCTATGGTAAATTATATGGTTGAAGAGCAACAGCACTGGACTGGCGATTGGTAGGGGTGATGTAAAGGATATCGCGGAGTTTATTGCAACATATTGCAGGGTAGGTTTCCAAATTAAAATAAGCCCGGATTAATAATCAAACGTTTAGGAATTATGAAATATTACACCCGTTTCAATATTCTGCTCGCGTTGAGTTCATTGAAAATTATTGCGATTGTGTAATTCATATGCGGATAATTAAGTAAAGCCTGTAGAATCTCTTGAATTTTAAGGAGGTAAAGTGCAGCACTCGTTGTTCAAAGAGATTTATATTTAAAGCTAAATTTATGTTATTTGAGGTATAAAGGTATTTTTAATAGTAATAAACCTTTTTCTTGGATATTTTAAATAGTAATTTATTTCTAGGTAGGAGAGTTCCTTAAGTGTCACAATTTGCAGCACTTAATGCCTAATGGAAATTATGTCATCGGTCTCATTCCGCCATAATCCTCTATATTGATCTTTAATCAAGGCAATTAATTAACATAATGAAATAACTTGCGACTAGCGAAGGGCAAAACTCAGTGTGTCGCCATTCTCCTTGAAGTTGTGTACCTCTTAAATGGTTTAATTATTGTATATTGGGATTTAAGGTCCTTAAAAAATATAAAAGATATTTATCCAAATAAATGAAATATTTATATTTATATAAATAAAATTATAGACATCGTCAAGTTAAATGATTAAACTCAGATGCTTTCCAAGATTAATAATATATTTTATAAATACTTTTAAATTATGTAGAATAAATCTTCGAAACTTATTGAAATAATATTGATAGTTACTTTTTTTTATGTTTTTTTGTATTACATATATTTGGCTTAGAAAACATTTAAATTTGTAAAAGTAGAAATGGGGAACTTTTGGGTTTAAATTGTTTTATTTTAAGGTAGATTCTGCTACAAACTCCTGTTTACAATTTCTTTTATTATGTTTATATTTTGATTTGACAAATTTTGCTATAAGTATATTAATAATAAGTCTACAATATAAGAGGTACTTTTAAGTCGCAATTAGTTGGGAACTCCTTTTTAACGATCCCACTTGTTTTGTTTTTCGCTGGCTTCTGTCTCAGCCACTTTATGGCCCCACCACCTTCACCCTTGCCCACTCCGCCGCTCCTTAACTGTTTTGTTTATGATTTTGTGCCGTCATTGGATTTTTAATTTGCCTTCCACCCAAAGTTTTGCCCCCTCCTCCCCACCGTGCTACTGCCAAGTGCAGTTAATTCCGCAATTGCAGTTGTGGGTGACTTGTTGTCGTCATCGTTGTGGATTGTTTGTGTCCCCAGATCCCCGGATCCCGCTCCGCTTCTGGCCCTGGTGATTTGCATAATTTGTTCTATAATTTATGGCATGCGAAAGCCTTTTCTCCGCCTTACTATTATTATTATTGTTCCATCGCTGTCACTCAGTCAGCTCAGTCTCTAGAGCCCGAGTCGCCCCTGATTGAGATGGCTTAATTAACTAAACGATGCGCCTGGAATTTAATTGGGAACGCTCGGCGAAGGCGGAAGCATTTTTCTAGAGTTTAGTTCTGGTTCTGGAACTTTTCCATGCAGAGATATTCGCCCACAGGCCGAACGATCTGCTAATGCCAGATGGCTTTAATTTATTTTGTAAATTATTTCCCATATCAAAAGCAATGAAAATACAGGCCCTCCGTGGCAATACTATTTTTTTGTTCATAAACAATTTTGTTTTTGTTGGCCACCCCGAAAAGAAAATACACAACTTGTTGGTGTTTCGAATCGAAGGAACATTTCTTGAATCTCGAATCTTGATGGAAATCAAAGTGAAAATCGTATCAAACGAGAGCAAAGCATTAGAACGAGAGGCCTCAAGTGAACCGAAAACAATAAATAAAGTTTTCTCCTTGGTTTATAATTATAATCATTCTGGGCAGGAGGAAGATCTGAGGCAAGAAAAATAACAACATGTTGCAATTGGTTATGGGATGTGGCAGGCCATTAAAATAATGAATATATCGAGGGAATGTCTTGAGGAAATTGTTGTCTACAAGAAACAGATATAAAATGCGTAGTTGTTATATATCTGTTTAGTTTGCAGTAAAGGATTAAAGAGGATATATATATTTAACATAAATCGAAGCATACTCTTTTGGTAGAGTCCTTATAAATATTTTTTTTGTATTTATTAGAAATTATTAAAATTCCATATAATATAAATTCTAAAAGCTAATCGTTTGAAATCTGAAATTATTAGAATATGCTCTTTCTTATCAACAGATTTTTGAAATGAAAATTATATCAGCCATATTTTAATCAAATTTTCTTGGTCTAGAACCCCATTCCATCTGAAATATCCCAGAAATTAGTCGTAATTATGGTTAGGACAACTCTCTCTCTATCTCTCCTGTCGCGAAAAAATAAAGGACAAAAGTTTCAAAAGTTTTCTTGCCTTCTTGAGGGTGGCTGTGACTTCCACTCCCTCTCCTCTTCCACTGGCTCCCCGCTCGATTTCCCTTTGCCACCTCATTATCTTTAACTTTGAACTTTTCCATTTCGCTCGATGAGGGAAAAATTCCGCTTTCCTCTCTCTCCTTCTCTCGGGCACTCCCACCTCACTCCCAGCTTTTCTCCATTTTAATTGCGCTGGTCGAGCTAGCGCCAAACGGTTCTCGTAATAATTTTCCATTTTGCTGCTGCTTTGGTCTTTTGCTTTTTAATTGAGTACACACAACCGAAAAGAGGAGGACAGGAACAAAATAAAAGGAAAAAACCAAAAAACAACTAAAATTAAATTATGTGCAAAGAGCACCGAAATCTTTGCTGGTGCCTTTTTCATTTGGGGAATGGAAGCGAAGCAATTATGAAATTATTTATTAAATATTGTGAAATCGCTCAATGCACATGGGCCCATTTGGAACCTTGAAGTGTCGCCGTCCCAGTATCCGTATCTGTATCTGCATCTGTATTTGTATCTGTATCTGCTTATGGGCATAGATGAAGGGGGTTACAGGGGCTGGGGGTGCCGACACAGGGCAACGCTTGGATTCTAATTGTCGGAGTCGTCAGTCGTCGTCGCTTTTTCATTGGCGTCATCCATCGCTGTCGTCGGGTGTGAGATTTAAGTCAGTTTATCGACAGCATCGTCGCCGATTTTGGTTGCGTATTGTCGCCTATATAGCCACTCTACACTATACAAAATTTGCAGCACTCTTGAGTAATTTTATAAAGTATAAAGTGGTTTTACGAACGAAGTGTATTTTAATTATTAAACAATATAATTGTAGATCTAAGTCAGATTCTCCAAAAATGGGTTTATTATCAGTTCATAAATAACGAAATAAATATCATAAACTATTTATACTTAAAAAAAAACTTGAATAAAGTATTTATTAATAAAGAAGGTAAGTTTTCTATATACAACAATTATTCTAGCTAGCAAAACTCAAATGGAAATAAAGAAAAAATGTTAAGACGTGTTTATTACCATATTAATATATTTATTTTTAGCTCCGATTAAAGGCAATCTAATTGTTAAGTAGGAAAATAAAATGTATATAAATACAGATATTTACAAATATTAATATTTATACTTTTTAAATTTTAATTTCTTATTTTCCGTGTAAAATCCCCTGAAGCCACCCAATCGATGATCATCGTCGGCCTTTGTTCGTATTTGTGCGGCTCGCGTATTTCTTCAATAAATTTTCAGTTTATTCGGTTTATTTATTTACTTATATTTGCTATTGCTCTTTAGCTTGCGCCCCAACCGCCGCCCCACTTCAGTTCGCATTTGGCGGAGCGGTTCCCTTTCCATTTTGGCCTCTTGTCTGTGCCTGTGCCGGTGCCTCCTCCGCTTTGCTTTGTTTTCTCGCAGCTTTATGATTATTTTTCTCAGTTTCCACCTCACATTCCCCCCAAGTCGCATCCCCAAGCCCCAGCCCGCCAGCCCTCATCCCGCTCACCATCTTCGACTTCGCCTTCATCGTCTCCGTTCGTCGTTCGCCGTAATTGAATTTCAACTTGTTTGCATTGTCGACGATGATGATAATTCGTCGGGGTATTTTGCGTATTGAGATCAGGGCCTCATCAATTAGTAAATTAATTTTATGCTCAGCGCTTTATGGAAATAAAGTTTTGCAGCTAAACCCGAGGGAAGCGGAAAAATGAGTGAATAGAGGGATGCGAAGCAGGAAAGCTTAAGATGGGAAGTTTTCATTTGATTACTCGGTTAGAAAATCGCCAGAAATTTCAGAGATTTTAATCTTAAATATTTTATATAACAAGCTTCATTATATTTCATGCTTGAATATTAAATATATCAATACAATTAATATTATTTCTGCAATTTCCCTGCAGCTTACGTAATTTTACAATTTCCCCTACTTATATATTAATTTTCCCCATTTTGTGAAATGTAATGTCCGTAACTATTTTCGTAATTATCCGATTCATTTGTTGCACCATTTGACGTAACAAAATTTCAATTATAATCAGCTTTGGTTTCGTTAAAATATGGCATACATTTTCCATTTTCGCCCACTATTTTCATCCCTTCGAATTCCAATTCCGCCACCCCCGGACGTTGCAATTATCATATTTGACTTTTTCGCATAAATTCGCGGAATTATCTCACCACAACTATTTTTATTTATTTTAATTATTATTATGGTAGTATTTTAGCAATTGTATTCGGTTTGCATATGCAGTTTTTTTTTTTTCCTGTTCTATTAAGTATTACAGAGACCGGACTAAATATTTGTGCTATTGATTCGTATTTGCGGTTGGCAAACCCAAGCGAAATGTGCAACAAATTATTTCAGATATTATAATTTATTTATAGAGGGAAAAAAAGAAAAATGAGAGAAAAAAGGGGGGGAAAAACCAATGGCAAAATATGAAATGTGACAATTCAATCACAAATGGCGATACGTGCCTCGCCCCTCGTGTTTGCCCGTTAAAATGCAATCTTCATTATTTAATTTGTTTGAATTTTTGCCGGCAATAAATATTCATTTCTGACAGTTGTTGTTCTGTTGGTAGGACCTGGAAATGTATGCAAATGCGATTAAATGCTTTCGTTTGAAATGTGTGTGTGGGCCTCGCTTCGATTTGATGGCTGCCCAGGGAAATGTCAGAGAAAAGTGTTATACATGACGTATACTTGATGGAATATATGAAAAGGTTGCGCATAGTTCATTTAATATGCCAAACAATTGAGCTTCTCCCCTATCCGGAAGATTAATCAACTGAGAGACAAGTACACAGTAAACCTTAAGGCTTTCCTCTTGAATACCTAAAATATGCAACAATTCCTTTGGCATTTCCTGGCACATTTTAATCTGCCGGCCAAATCTGTCTTTTGTCTGGTCCAGCAGTAAAATCAATAATGAATTCAAAACTTATTAGAACAAACAAGGATTCATTAGGCTGCCCAATCCGGAATCCGGGCGTCCGTCTCCCGGTTGTTATTTATATCGATATAACAAGGTAATAACTGCACACTTAAGTATGCAAATAGCCCTGGCCCACACCTTGGGATGTCCGTGTGTGTGTTTGTTTGCACATGCAAATGTTATCATTTGTGATTAGTTACAGTCCTGAAATGCTAATGCCCCTTGACAAACAACAACATGAGCAGGAACAACAACGACAGCAACCGCAAGACAACTCACTTTTGGGTTAACTGCGGCATTCGAGGGAATATTCTGTCTGTGCATGCGTATGTGTATCCTTTGATCCTTATGAATAAGCAGGAAGCGGAGGCCAAAGGCGCATTTCCCCGGCCAGAGGCATTGCGTCCTGCCCTTGCCCTGAATTATTTACACAAATCCAACTGCAATCGTTTGTCAATTTGCCAATTGACAGTGAACATAATTGATGGTGATTAAGGGTGAACAAATAAATAGGCAGCAAGGTGGCTTTGCCTTTGAATAAATTCAGAAGTTTGTTGGCAGAAAACGATTGTTTATTTATTGCAGATGAAATACAAATTACATTACCTTTTATCTGAAGCTGTGTTTAAGGATTCGTTAACACAAAAATATTTCCATTGACAGGATAACTTAATTTAATTGCCAAAGAATGGAATTTACTTGGCCTTACTTACTTGTCACCCTTGAGGGCTTCCTGCAGCTGTTTGAGGCATCTATCAATCTTCCTCTCCCTTACTTGCGAACCATATTTCGATGAGGAATAAGGATCAAACATGAAGGGATAATAGGGATGCGTATCGAAGGTGAACAAGCACGAGCCAGAGGTTGAACTTTCCTCCTTGATATCCTTCTCCTTTGTGCCCTCCTCCTCCGTTTTCTCTGACTTTTCACTCATGTTGCAACTTCCCTTGGTGATCCGCGTTACGCATACGCCACGTTGACTAACCGCGAATATTCTGCTGCACTTCCGAACGCATCGGACTGGCAATGGCAACTGCCGGCTACCTCTTTGTCCAACTTTCGGAGTGATTATTTCTTTATTTATTTTTTGTTTTTTTCGTAGCACCTCTAGTGCCTGGTGCTGCAGTTATTACAGTTGGCCAGCACATCTAAGCTAGTCGCAGACTAATCACCATCGTCGCCCATCAGCTGCAGACCTGCAGCTTGGCTGGCACTCGATTGCCTTCACCAGCGATTTCCAAGGCCACTCGGACGGCTCTTTGCGCATTGCGTATACGTCATGTGGGCCGGGATCGGGTTACACTTCACGGTAATATATGCAAAATTCCAGGTATTGCAATGCGATCCTCCAACTGATTGTCTTAATGGTTTGTTTGTTCAGTTAGCCTGGGGATAATAACTAAGATAGTGTCATTGCGCTTTGTTTACATTTGAGTTAATGCAAAGCCTAGCTTCATTGAAGTAATCCCTTAGAGGATTAATTTTTATTAAATATTTACTGTTTTGAATATTTTATGAATAAAATTCATAAATAGTTGTATTATTATTCTTAGAAATATACACAAAGCCTCAGAGTTTCAACAGAATCCATTTTCTGAACAATTCCAGGAAGTGTAAGCAAAGCCAATTATTCAGAAAATTACAGCTTAATCTCTGAATAGCCAGAGTTCCAGGAAGGATAACCCACAAAGCCAATAATTCATGGAAAAGCAAGAAAGCCATATCAAGCTGTGATTAAAATGATGTTTCTGGAAATATGACATTCGAATGCAACTTTAATCTAATCAAAGGGAAGGAAGCTCGTTTTGTTTTAACTTTTTCCCATTCTCTCTCATAATCCAGCCACATTTTTGACTTTCCCTCGCAAGAAGGACACTGAGGTAATTCCTTAAATATTTCCATCACTCGCTGCTCCAGCTGCTAAAGTGAACGGAAAACGGAAAATCCAGGAGTGAGAGGTGGAAAAAGTGACCTCATTTGGCGGAGAACCTCATTTCCCGAACCGCCCGAAAAAAAACCCCAACCGCTGGCGTTTTTTGTCTACCACAGTTAAGTGTCCTTTCGCATTTCGTTTGCTTAGCGTTTCGTCCTGTTGTGGGCGGTTGATTTGCTCCCTGGCTCCACCCACATCCTGTTTTTTTCGTCCTGCCTTTGTTTTGCTTTCGGTTTTTGTGTTTTGCGCTCTGTGTGTGCCCATGTAACTTGCTGGAAAATTAATAATAATAAAAAAACACCTAGCCCGGGCGGTGTAGGAGGGAGTACACGCGTGACCCTATTAAATGTGTGCTAATAAAAGCTTGGCAGCTCCGACAAAAACAGAGAAAAAAAGACGAGGGACAAGCAACACGCAGAGCGGGACAGAGAGGGGCGAATAGCTGACCAAGTGCGTAATGTTTGTAGATGGAAAATTTCAATACCTAAATAGGGGAGCGGGATGTACACTAAAAAAATACAGGGTTCAAGTACTCAAGGAGCCTTTTCAAGTATTTTTAAAAATCAAAGTCAATTTAAAAGAAATTTTCAAGGCAGATTTTTTTAACATTCAAATTATGCCGAATTTATATCCTATATTCCCAGAATTATTTTCCGTGCAAGTATATCTTGCTTACAAATTTCTAAAGTGGACAAGGGAGAGAGAAATTACTTAAAAATTCAGGAAGATTTGCGGAAGATGACGACGATGATGAGGAAAACAAAATCAACGCTCACAAAAGCGGAAACATTTAGAAGTGGTTGGAGGAATGGCCATCCTCATTTTTGGAGTGGGCGGTATTTCTATTTACGCTAAAGGTCAACTTTTTCCATTTGCAGCCTGGTCATTTATAAAATCTTTGGGTATTATTAAGCAAAGCAAGGAGAACCAGCTCTAAGGGGAGGAAAGGTGGCGGCAAAGTCTAAGAAAGTACATAAAGAAAACCCAAGGAGACCGAAGCCGAGTTGTGTTGTGCCCACGATTTATCAAATTAATGAGTATCATTTTATTTTCATTTCATTTTCCATGCGCCAGCACAAAAAGCGAAGGACGAAATCTTCAAATGGCGGAACAGGCAACGAAATTCCTGCAAGGAATGGCCAAGAAGGAGAGGCTACGAAAATTAAGGTAACTTTCGGTGGAATGAAAAAATGCACGAAAAAGAAATCAAAATAAATGAGAAAGAAGGGGACAAGGACAGGTCAAAGTGGAGGCCGGGGGGTATAAGATGCTTTTCCATCTTAGGTAACAAAAAATGAGGATATAAGTTCCGGTCAAGGAAGACAGAGTCTTTCATACTCTAGTTCTCAAGGTAGATAGTATTTTCATAGTTTGGTCATAGTCAAAAAATTAACAGGATAAGGTAATACTATTTATGTTTCTTAAGGGAGATAATTCTGTTCTTTTTGGTATGAGAAAATACTTAGCATACTCTTGATTGAGTAGAAAAGTTAACAAAAATAAGGAAAATTCTGAAACAATTATTTTAATAATATTTACACTTTATTAGTAAGATAATCCATTAGTTTTTGAACTATTTTAGCAAGTAATGATACCCCCGCAAGTGCACAAAATATAGAGAAGCAAACACATGGCCGGGCAGCGTCAGAAACTAATGTCGGCGATTACATAAACAGGACACATGAAAGGACGAACCCAGACGGAGGCACGGATGGGGTTGGGGGGAGATATAACACACCCGCACGCCAAATAGGAACTCCCAGAAAACCAACATGAGCATAAATCCTCGCACCCGAAAGCCAAACCCAGTTGGACCCCTACTCGCCCTCGATCCTTGTGCGATTCCGGCCAAAAAGGATACAAAACACTTTGCATTGGCAAGGTACAAACAAATAAAGTGACCAAACCCGAAGGGGAAGCAGATATAGGAAGGATATAGGATATAGCCCACCCACCAATCCACATTCACATCCACATCCACATCCACACACATATAATAATAAATAAAATGCTTATGCGAAAAAAAAGCAAGGAGACCCGAAAAAGGCACGAAGAAACCCAAAGGAAGTGGCGGCGACAAGAAGAAAGGAAACGAAACGAAAAGAAAGGAAGCCAAAGCGAATTGTTTTATATCCCTCATTTGTCCATTTAATGGCAGAAACGAGCCACATCCAAGGAGCCAGACCGAACGAGCACAGGACAGGACCGAACCCAACCCAAGCCCAAGGAGCAATCCAGGACATGAGCAAACAAAGCTGGGATAGCAAGCAAAGGAAGCGGCGGCGCAAAGGATGGCTGGGAAAAACGCAACCAAGCAAAGTGAAAAAGAATATTGAAACACTAATAAAAATGAGGATAAGCAGGGAATGAATTAAGTAAAATATAGAATAAGTGCCCGTAGATGGGGTTGGGTTGGCCTGGGTTTGGCTTGGGATACATTGGGACACGGGTTGTGTCCGTAAAGGTTAGGGCAAGGGTTACCGTCGGGTCGCCCACCCATGATGGGTTACTCTCTAAGGGTTGCTCTTCCGCCCCCGTTCAAATACGAATTCACGGATATAGCAATAATTTACCCCTTTGCAAAGGGCACAAAGAACAATACCAGGTACACCCTGCGCAACAGATTTTCGGCCACATCTCGGGGGTTATGTCTGGATTTCATGCTTCCCCAGTATGAATATGCTTGTAATACGAAACGAGTCAGCCGGCCGGAGTGGCAGGCTCTAATGCGAAACGCTCCCTGGAATGGACAGTTGGACATACTTTCAGTAAGTAGACTTTTGCTATAATCTGCTAATCTGACATATTTCATAAATCGACAGCAATCATAGTTCGAAAGATTATCTTTTTGTCCATTTGTTTCCTTTCGAGCTAAGCCTGAGTGAGGGTCCTTCGTAAGCGGGTTTTCTGTAATAAATAATAATATGTGTGGTCTCATTCCATAGACATTTCTTACGATTTATTTTTTCTCTAATTTTGTTTGATAAATAATTAAATGTGTAACCTTATATCACAGGAATTTCTTAAGAAAATGTTTTTACTTTACCAATGTTTTGTTATATATGTAAATATATTAATAATGTGTACTTAACATTAATTCATAATTAATAAAAATTTCTATGGATTTAAGGATGAGTTGTAAAGCTACTTTTTGAGCGGACAAGTCCCTTAAGCGGACACTTCTTTATACTAATAACTTGACCTCAAAAAACTTAAATTGTAAATCCGTTTTGAACGGAAAATAATTTTAAAATTCTTGTACGTTAATTGCATACCTCTGGGTCCTGGCTTAAGCCCCGAAATCCTTTAACGCTCTCTTATGGCGGACAAACTCCCTTGAGCGGACACTTGTTTCGGGCTTAATATCAGTTACTGGTGCTTGCATTTGCCGCTGCTCGTTGCGGTGAGTGTTTTTCGAACTCAAATGTCAACTTTGTCACACTCCCGCAGTGAACTCTGCCCGGGGGCGGACAGGTGGGAGTTGGGGGACAGGTGCGGTGTTGAATGGGAGTTGTACAGTTTGTCGGGGACCCCTGACCCCATACAACTGAACCGAACCGAGCAGAGCCGAGCGAACGAGTCAACATTTTTGCAGTTTTTGCCACGGGGAAAGAGAAATGTAAAACAAAGTTGAAGCCAAACAGAAAAAAGGACAAACAACTGTTGGGGCAGTCAGCAAGGAGGGACGGGGGAGGGGGAATAAAAATAAATTTTAAACGAATCAGAAAATGGCAAATGGAAATGGGGGAAAATGGTGGGGAAAATAGTGTGTGGCGAACATATTTTAGCTGCTGCGGCTTGGGGCAAACAACGAAATAAAACTAAGAGCAAAAAATATGAATGCAGAATGCAGAGCAGTCCGAAAAATAGGGTTGCCAGGCTGCTGTGCGATGCACATGAAGTGTGGCAACAACGCGAAAGTTTTTATTTTCTTGCAGGGCCAAAAAAAGGGGCCATATCCTGGGTGGCATGCAACATTCAATGCATACAAATGGCATTTAAGCTTCCAAAAACGGACCTTCAACGAGCTAAGCGCAACTCTGGCTCACACACACATACACACAGAGTCATATTTGGAAAGAGAAAGAAGAAGCGCAACGCAATTTATATGCGTGGCTGAGAAAGAGAGAGATAGGAGGAGAACGGGTTAGAGTAAGAGAGAGACATACAAAGTTGAGGGGACATGGTGAACTTAAACCGAGTCAAACAGCCGGCAAAAGCTACTAACTTACGCACACAGATGCCCATCGTACATACACTAATACATGCAGATAGCGCAGCACACATATGCACTTGAAATAATTTTTAATTAATTTAATTATGAATATTTCCAACAATTTCTTGGCTAAAGTAATCATTAAATGAGTTGCTTATCTATTAACCTTTATTTAAGTGTAAGAATATTCCTTAAAATGAATTAAAAATCTGTATTTCTTGCAGTGTTGTCACACTCTAACTACCATATAGTATTATTTCGACATGGCCTGCAGCTTGACGGCAGCTCCTCCATTGTGCATAGGCATGGCTCTGTATAATAGTTGAAGCAACTGCCAAGGGGTGTTCGTGGGGTGAACAGGAGGTGTTTGGAGGATATACATAGAGTGTGCCAGGGGATGGGCAATGGGGGATTAGAGGGTGTAGGGGGTGCCGAGCAGAGTGTCGGTCGGGCTGTTGGTTATGGTCATAAAATAAACCAAACAAACAAGCCGGAACCATGTCAGAAGGCAGCATGTGTGATATGTGTGTGTGTGCCAGTGTGTGTGGGTGTCACGGTGTGTGCCCGTGTGGGTGAAAGTGTGGAAGTGTGAGGCGCTAACAGCAAGGACGAACCTCCGGTTAGGGACAGTGGGTACTAAGATGTGCAGATTAGATTTACTGTAAGGATATTTACATTTTAATTATATTGCTATTTTTAAAGAAGTTTAATTTTTATTTTCCAGCAACAGAAAAATATTTATTTTACCTAAAAGATGTCTTACTATAAATAATAATTTAATTGCATAAGACAAAGACAAAACTAGAAATGTATTTTTAAAAAGAACAAAAGATAAACCAAAAAGTTTATGAAAAGTGTCCCCGACCATTGAAAAGCTTAGTTAGCAAAAAGCATAGCCTACTTTTCAGATGTCTAGTACTTACAATTATTTTAGTATTAAATATAAATACCTAGTTTATGCCTTAAATAGTTTTCCTACCACTGTTAAGCTGCCTGTTTGACGATGGGTCAAGAAGGGTGTCTTTTTGGGCTGTGTGGCTTGTGTGAATTGTGCGGATTGTGGGTGGCGGGGCTCTGGGTGTTCTCGCGACCACGACTAACGGTGCGAGTTGTTTCATAATTTTTTATACACTTTCGTTGTGCTGCGCTGCGTTTTGCGGTCCCACACAGACACGGCCCACCAGCACACACACACAGAGCACACACTTCTACAACTAGATAAGCAGAGTGTGAGTGGCCCGCGTGTGTATGTGCTCGATTATCCCTCCCCCACATTTGCCACCCACTCTTTCCAGCAATTTTCCCAACCATTTTCCTCACTTGCGTTCGTATGTCTGCGCATTTATCAATAAAAATTCTCTTGTTGGCGTTGTTTTTGTTGTTGCTTTTGTTGTTGACTTTGCGGTTTTTTTGTTTTTAATATTTTCACCGCTTTAAGTGTTAAAAGGATATCTGGCATTTAATGTGTGTGTCCTGTGTGTGTATCCTGTGCACATCCTCTGCTGGGCATGTGTGTGCGTAGGGGTTTGGTTGCTTATCGCCATAAATATCATATTTATGTCTCTCTCATGCTGCGTGTGTGTGTGTGTGTTTGGCCTGAACTCGTATATTAAGTATACGCAGTGTATCGGCACCGGAGTGAACAACAGCGCGCGGAGCAAATAAGTGCAGAGAACCGAAATTTGATTACAAAATTTAGTTGCTGCAATTTCAAATGGGATTTAATGCTCTCTAAAAGTATTTTTTGTAATTTAAATTGGATTACGTTGGGTTGAAGTGGACATTGTAGAATTTACTATTTAAATTTAAGGATATATTTGTTATGAATTATTGTTTTTTTGTACAGGGAATTTTCTTAAACTATATTATTTAATAAAAAGTACTTGGAATATTTTTTTATTCAAGAAGTTTATATTATTGATCGCACAATATTAATGTCTTGGCATAGTTTTCGAGTTCTTTAATAAAAAACATTTTAAGAATTAAAACTACACTTTTTGTTAAAGCAGTAATCGCTTAATGCAGTTTTTTATAACAAGCTAAATATTATTACAGTTTTGCCAAGTGTAGAGACGTTAGTTTTTTGGGGTACTGCGCTTTTTCATTAGTAAAGCTGAAACCAAAGGATAAAGTTAAATCCCTCTTTTTTTCTCCATCTTCCCCATTCCCTCATATCTTCTGTTTTACAACGCTCTGTCTCTATCCGGGGTCCGCTTTGGTACATTTTATTTTATAATCTGACTTTATTTCTCGAGTGGATGTTTGTCATAAAACTCCCTCAAGTTCCCTCGCCTTCTCGTCCTTATCTTTCTCCCCCATTTCCACGATTCTATGCTCCTGTTTCCCTTCCTCCCCAGAGAGATTCGCAATTGAATGTGGGCCGCGATGTATTTTTAAAATGATGTGAACTTTGTTGAAGAGCTCGTGTTTCTTCCCTTTTCACACAGAAATAGAGCTGAAAATCGCTGGAATTATAAATTTATGACCAAGTGTGCGAGGGGGCGAAGCGAAGTGGGAAATGCTGTTAAAACTTTGGAAATTTTATTTTGTTTAATTACGGTAAATATATAATGTTTGTAATAATTAAACGCTTTTATTTATTTAGAGAACTAAATCCATTTATGGGCTTATTAAATTATTTATTTCCATGCAAATACTTTGAGAATATGAGCGACGAAAATATTTTAGGATCATTCCTTTTTAAAAGCGATAAATGTCTGTTATCCGAATTTAATTAGTTAAATTTTCAATAAACGCTTTTCGAAACCCTTTTTTTTAAAGCAAACAAAGGCATGAACTTCCAAGGATCCCTACATCTTAATCTCATTTTTATCGCCTCATTATTCTGCGTCCTTACAACGGTATTTCCCCTTACATTCCCTGCCAAATTTTCCTTCTGTTTTTCAGCTCGCCCAGGACCGAAAAAACATCCTTTTCCATTCCTTCAGTCTGAATCCCTGGCAATCATCGTCAACGCATTGCTCAAGGTGTCATTTCCGGCTGCCCGGGCATTCCCCCGGAATCCAGAGAACTCCCCATCCCACACACGGTGTGTGCCCATCCTGATTTCATTCCGTTTTCAACTCGGAGCGGTGTCAGGAGCAGTTGGTAAGTAACAAAATTAATTTTCGTACAATCCGGCATCAACGAGGAACAACAGGAACAACAATGGGAAGCAATAGCGGAGCGTTAAAAAAGGTGCAACCAAGCGGAGAGCTTTATCTGAGGAGTGTGCCTTCCTTTTCTTCGCCCCAGCAAAAACCCACACCAATTTTCCTGCTCCGGCCCCATCCTCAGCCATGTCCTTTTCTGCTGGCCTTTTGTCCAGTGGAGCATGGCAAAGCGGCTCCTTGACAGGGCCAGCGCAGGAACAATCGCAGCGTTTTCAACATGTACTAATTTTCCACTCCACACCAAGGAACAATCACGCACACGCACACACACAAAAAAGAGCGTACCACGTACACCCTGGGAGGACGGAGGACGTGGGACGGAGGAAGCAGGACAAAAGCCATTGCAAGGACTTGGACTTGACGCGTTTGGTCCCTGGCACTACAAGGGATTAACCTCAAAAAATCTCATCAAAGTCAAAGCCAAGAGGAAGACAACGGGCACAACAAAATGAAGATGGTGTCCAGGGAAATGGTGCGGGGTCAATGCACTGAAATAAGAGGAATTTTATTTTAAAATTTTATTTTAGAATAAATTATTTTATTACCAAAATAAAATTTAATTTTCTTAGTCAATGTTTTTGATTTTTGAATTAATAAATAAGGAACTTAATGTCTGGTTTTATAAAATCAATTCGAAAGAGTAAGAATTTTGGCGCTTATATTATTTAAATTAAAGGAATTTCATTTTAAAATGTTATTTTAGAGCATATGATTTTATTACCAAAATATAATTTAATTTTCTTAGTCAATGTTTTTGATTTTTGAATTAATAAATAAGGAACCTAATGTCTGGTCTTATAAAATCAATTCGAAAGAGTAAAAATTATGGGGCTTATATTATTTAAATTAAAACTAAGCATATTAAACCAAAAGAAAACATAAAGTACGATATCAATTAAAAACTTTAAGTGTGTTGAATTCACTTTTATAATTTTTCATTGCTCTTTTGGGCAAGCAAAATAATAATAAGTAATAATAAATGGAATGGGAATATTTGTTATATTATATTGTTAAGCTTTTTGTATATTTCCTTCTTATATTCGGAATTATATTATATTACATTATTATTATTTTAATCTTTTAATTTATTTAAAGAGACCTGATCTCTATTATATTTTTTATTTTAAGTGTACAGCATGTGGGTGTGAGCCTGCAAATAGCATAAGAATCCAACGCAGACACACACACCTACACACATCCCCGAGGAAGGGACCCGAAAGGGAGCCGGGTGAACTTTGGGGATGGAGCCATAAAAATAAACCACCCAAAAAGTGGGCTAAAATGAAGTTGTGTGTGCCAAGAACAATAAAAATGGCAAAGGAAGCTGCGAACGAAAAGAGCAGGGGAGGAAGGAGCAGCAGCAGCAGTAGCAGCAACAGCAGGAGCAGAATGATGATGATGGCTAAAAGTTACAGCCTCGAATGGGAGGCGGAAAAAACCCCAAGCCCGAGAAGAAAGCTCGCAAGGAGCAGCGAAGGAATGAAGCAAGGAATAAATGAAAAAAGACGTGCCACAGACAGCGCAAAAGGGGGTTGGGTTGCCACAGGGGGTGGCTGCTGGCGAGGCGACAGAAAAAATTATACAAATACAAAAGGAAGAAATCAAATGGGCAAAAAAAAAGGGACAATGACAAAAGAAAATAATACAAGCGATTGGGCCGAGAGTGTGTGTATGAGGGTGAAGGTGGTGTGGGTGGCAAGGAGGAAAAAAAAAGGAATAACAGAAGGATGAGGTATATCCGAACGGGGGTTGCAATGACGTACGTCCGATGACAATGACGTTTTTCTCCATTTAGCCGGGGTATTCCTTGAATAAAACCTGTGCATATGCAGCTCACATTTATATCCGATATTTTCAGCAAAACGGAAGCGTTGTGTGCGGTATGAGCCGGGGCGCAAAATATCCTGGCAGCCTGTCAAGGGTCGCAAAAGCGAGACTCTGAGGGTTTGGGGCATCACCGGCACTCCCGGGGATGACAGACAGTGGCAACCTTCTTACGGAATAATATCCCAAATATGCGTAAATTCATTTTTTTTCTCCGCCTGATTCATTGTCCTATGCAAATGAGGCAGAATCAGAATCACGGAACCCGCGAGAGCCGAGAGGTAAGAGAGCCAAGGGAAGCTGGATAAATGGAAAATGGAAAATGAAAAATATTCAAGCGAAAACCGCAGGAACTTTGCCTTGCTATATATATATATATTTTTGCCAGTCAAACCAAATTCCTGCCACTTAGCGGCAGCTTCGTCATCTTCTGGGTAATTCGAAACTCTTCCCGAGGGCTTACTGTGAGGGGTGTCCAGGGGGTATTTAGGTGGTTCGCTGGGCCGGCTGTACTGCGGCATGTAAGTTGACTATTATTTTGACATGACTACACAATCAAAACCTGCAAATTTCCCGGACCCTTAAAGCTGCTTTGCTTAGGGCCGCGAACCATCTCAGTCTCTGGCGGTTATTTGCCCACCCGATGCCACCCTCTCTGTCCGCCCACATCAATGGCAAACGACCTTCGCTGACAAAATGCACAGTGGCATGAAAAATTGCGCTGATGCTGAGGGAGCTGGCCTGGGTTGGGGGTAATTCATTGTGGAAGAAAAACAAGCATTACAAGAGGGGTGTATATGCTATGATATATTATGTTTACGTATAAAGTTTATTAAAGACAATAAATAAATTGTTTAGGACAATAAATATAATATACATAATTGAACCAATTATTACTAGAAGGTTTGAGGATTATTTCATTGTTAAATTACTTAAAACCTGACCGCACCTGTATGCTTAACTCTCTTGTATTCAAAATTAATAGCTTTTCTCGAGTGCAGACTTGACACCCTATAAAAAATGGCTTAATTTGTGGCATCTGCTGAGCCAGCTCTTAGGGATTAATCCCTTAATTTTCGACCACTGTGCCATGTCTGTTGACTGGCTGTCGTGGCTGTCGCGATGGCTCGGGCTCGGGCTCTAAGCCAAACATTGTGTTGACGGCTTTTAGGCATGTGCGTGGCTCTGTGTGGGTGATGGACTGGGACTGGGGATGGTTCTGGGTTCCATTCCGAGCTCGGTGTTTTATTCCTGCCTGGTTTGGGTGTGCCAGAGGGCTGTAATAACAATGACGACGACGAGGACGAGGACGACGGCGTCGCCTGCCAGAGTTGACAATATGCGCAGAGCCGTCGCCACCCCTGCCACCCCCAAACGACCCATTCCCTTGCCACCTTTCTGTCTCCAACAAGTCGCGTCAGTCTGTCAGTCTGCCTCCGCTCCTTTTCCTCTCCCTCCACCTCTCTCCCCATAAATGTCTTCAGCCGTTTTCCCCCTCCCATCCCCGCCAAGCCATGCTCATATTGCTGGCAATTTTCTATAATCCTTTTTGCCTTTTGCAAACATTTCTACAAGTTGTTCGTTGTCCCGGTTGTCCGTGTTGTTTTTGTTGCTCTTTGAGTTTCCATTGTTGTTGCTGGTGAAAGTTTATGAAAAGTGACTGCGTTAGCAGAAAATATTATGCTGCCAGCGGCAATGACTCCACACAAAAAGGCAGCCCAGCCCAGCCTCAAAAAGTGAGCTCCACCCACCGAAAGGCCCTCCCCCAACACAGAAAAGCAGCCCCTACTACCTACTTTTGGCCATAAACTCTTTTTTATTTCATTTTATATTTGTATATATATATATAGAGATTTTTTAAACCTTTTTTTCTGCGAGCTGGCAAAAGTTTTAACTTTTGGCAGCAGACCCAAAGTTGGCAAAATGTTTAAATTCAACAAGCGCACACAGAGAGAAATAAATGGGGGCGTTAAAGGGGTATTAATTAATTGGAAAGTATATACAAAATATAATATAATTATTAAGAGGCTGAAATAAATAATATTAACATAAAGATTAAGATGTACACAAGCTAAACAATTTGTAGTTATAAATATAAATGTAGTTATAGTTATAAATATAAAAATTCCTAATATTAACACAGAAAAAAAATAGACCCAGCTATTTAATTATAAACCCGAATACCTTAGTGTACTCGCCACAGTCCATGAATATAAAGATCTTAAAACCAAGACTTACTGACTTAATAGTATAGTTTCTTTGTTTTTTTTATCGGTGCAAAGATACTCAAATACACAGAGCTACAATGTTGTGTTGGCCTATAATGGCCACAGTGCGTATGCGTGATATACTCGACTACATCCACAGAATTTTCCAACCCAAAAACTTGCACAGCTTAAATCAAACTTTTTCGACCATCCTGAGAGAGTTGGGGTGGTGGCACAAGGATATATGGCGGGGTTGGGGGGCACTGAAAAGTCCTTTTAGATCTGCACTTCAACTTTTGGGTCAACGTCTGTTTGCCTATTTGTTTGTCTGTTGCTATCTGCGTCTGTCTGTCGTTGTTGTTGGGGTTTCTCTTACCAATCTGTGTGTGTGGCACCCCTTAATCCCCCCCCTCCCCGCTGAGCACACTCAATGTCTGCTCGATTTGTTTGTACATTTCCCTCAGACACACACTCAGCACCACAACGCACAGCGCACAGCCCAAACCCCACACCGCCCACCGAAAATGCTACCGAAAACTTTTGAGCTGACCATTGGACATTGTCCTTCGCTATCTCACTTGCTCTCGGTTCTGGCGACCTTTTTGTGAATTTTTGCCTTGACTGACTTGTCTGTCCTTCGTCCCCGTCCCCGTCCCCGTCGGTCACCTCGCCTTTGCCAAGTTGGAAGGAAGCCTTGGCCCCACATTCTACGACTACTGCTGCTTCTGCTACTGCCTTTCTCTATTAACTTTTCGTTTTAGCTACTTTTTCTTTGTCCCTGCTGTCCGCTCGTCCTCTCGTCCTCGGTCCGTCCTTTCGGTCCGTCTGTGACCTGCAGAGACTGATGACCAAAGGACCAAAGCTGGAGCGGGAGAACATGGCAGTAGGTGGGACCCGGGGGGCGTTGGGTGGTTCGGGTTGGTTAGGTTTTCCATTTGGCATGGGGTTCGGTCCGGTTTGTCGCTCGAGTGTCGCCAGCTGAGGGGCGAAAAATGATTTGTGGATGGTTAACAAGAGGTTGAAACTATTTAGGGGATGAAAGCCCCGGCTGAAGGGCCACTGATGAATAATTGGATGGAGTTAATGTGGGACTCGAGAAGGGGGGATGTACATTTCCATTGCCATTCCCATCCCCATTTGTGTGTATTAATTATAATAAACATTAGTGTATACATAGCTCTGCTTATTCTCACTGTTTTATTAATAATATGCGGTTGCCACTAATTTAAATACAAATAATTGTAAGCCAGTTAATTAAAAATGGAATTTATTTCGGTTTTTGTAAGCAGGTACTTCATCGAGGTACTTATTTTAATAAGCATTTATATGACACTTGATTCATTGTGGTTTTTTCTTCAATTTCCTCTTTTTTAATTATAGAATTAAAAAAAAAACTAGACAAGTGGTATTTAATTAGGTACTTAAAATTAAACTATTTTAGTGATAAATATATTATCTTTGCTATTTAATTACACTTATTTAAATAATACTTATAATTAGTCTTTCCTCAGAATCGAAGCAGTTTGTAAACAATATTAATAATAAGATATCGGAAATTATTTATAAGAAAAGTTACAAAAGAGTAATTCGTTTTAGAGCCTTTACATTACTTAAAAAATTAATTAATACTTTAAATATAATTGTATATTAATAACATGTTCAAATCTTTCCATTTCTTTAGTAAATTAAATCAGCTAATTTTCTTAGGTCTTAGAAGGTCTTAGGTCTTTCAAATCTCTTGGGGGATTGATTCCTCGTACAACTAACTATTCCATTTCGTATTCAAATTGCTTTTCCATCTTCATCCCCCGCGTCGCGTCCTGGGGCAATCATAATCTATCATGTATTTCCCAAAACAGCGTATTATCATCACCATCTTATGAGGCATAGCCCCCATCCCCTATCCATCCATATTGGCCATCCTCGTCCTCGTTTCGTTGCCCACCACCGCCACTACTCGATTATATTCCAGTTGGCAGATGACAAAACATCGCACCAAAGTCGACAGTCGCCGTCACAGTTCTGCCGGCTCATCCTCTGTCGCTTCGTGAATATCCTTCGTCCTTCCGAAAGTCCGAGCCAAATAAATACAGCCATCTGCCCCCCTCCTCCTCCTTGTCGCTGCTGACTATTTTCCACCACCTGATGCCCGCTCCTTGGGAAAAACCATAGCAATGCCATAGTCCACGCTCCGAACGGTCCGATGTCCTTAGTCCGCAAAAGGACATGCTATAATTTCCAGCAACAACAGGACGAGGACGAAAGCGAGAGCGAGAGGGACCGAGAGAAATAAAGAAAACCGACAAAAGTAACCAAAGGAGGGAAGAAAAAAAGCAACAATCCCAGCGGCAGCAACAACAGCAACAAACAACTTAGGCCAAGCCATGTCCCTGTGCGACCAAAAAGCTCACCCATAGTTGTCCTTTGCCAGGCTGCTTCACCCCCCAACCCCCTGGGCATAAAAGCACGGAAAAATATTTAGGGTAACTAAGCCTTAAAGTCTTAAAAAAAGAGGATCAAACCTAACCTATTATACAAATCAAGCAAAGAAAGGTAAAGCTTGGTAGGAAATATGTTTCGGTTGGACTTCATTTTTGCTCTCCCAGTATCAGTTAAGTGTCTTCAACTATTACTTCGATTTTTTCCAAGTGCAATTATCCCTGTATTGGTATGCATGCTCTGGTATGCCATCACGCAAAATGTTTCACAGCCCCTGCCGAACCCACGCCCGCTACATCTGACTCCACCTCAACCCTGCCCCATCTCTTAATGGGTGGCTTGACAGGGTTTAAGCTCTTTTACGGGGCAGATTGTGTTTCCACAACAGCAATAGCAACAGCTAGAGAATCAGGACGAAGGACAATGGTCCAAGGTGGAGAAGGAGCAGCAAAGTAAACTCGAAAAAGGTTGCATTTGATGGGCGGCCAAAGTTGGGGGCTAGGTGGCCTGAAAAGCTAAGTGACCTAGCGATGGTAAGAGCATCAATTAGGAATCCAGGATAACTATTAAATCTTAACATAGCTATTTAATACTTTTGGAAGAAATATTACCTATCTGTTGCAATTTTAGGTATTCCTAAGTTCCCAAGTATTCCTAAAGTTATATCGGAAAAACCCTCGAGGTAATCTGCAAAAGAGTATTTGGCATTAATTTTAAATACATCATAGAGCTTACTTGGAAAAAGCTGAACCTAAAATTAAAATCAGGGATTATCTTTCTAATATATCCCTATATCTTATGACCCCAGAACCCTTTACCCAGTTCGTGACACGATTCTTTTCCTTCACTAAATTCGCCAATGGAAAAGACGTTGGCGGAAAATAAGCTGGCAAAAAACTTGATTCTACTTTGGCGCAAAACTTTCTTAGCTTCGACTTTTGTTAGTTGTTGCCCCTTCGTCCTTTCCCCAAGCCCTGCCTCTGCTTCTGGTCCTGGTCCTTATCCTGCTCCTCCTTCCCATCTCTCACTTGAGTTTCTCCTCCTTTTCTTGCTGTTTTGCTGCTGCTGTTGCTTTTGTAAATTGGTAAAAGTTTGAGTTTAATTCAATTCGGAACGGTAGCTGTGAGTGGTAGCTTCCTAAAGGATAACGAAAATGTTTCCACGACGGGTGGCAGCGGGGTGTGCAGGGGATGTGTATATATATATGTGTATGTTTGTGTGGGTGTAAAGGATATCACGCGCAAATTGCGGTGCCTGACTGCAAAAGAGGGGTTACGAAAAGAGGGAACGGCTATATGGAAGGCCCCACATTGGGCGCCATGAAAAGTTAGCGTTTCTGTAGGGTTAGTTCGCTGGAAGTGGAAGTGGGAAGTGGGGATCGCGTTGGCTTGTTGCTCGGCGCACATGCAACCAACTCTTGGCACGTAGTCGCCCCTAAATGTGACATGTTTATGGGGGCGAGCGAGGGGAGTCAAGGGAGGGATAACAGTTCGAAAAACAAATGGTTGCAACAACAAAACAAAACACTTTTGGGACAACAGCTCGCCCCCAGCTCGCTCCACCCCCGCTTTCTTGCCTGCATTTTATAGATTTTGGTAGAACCAACAGCCACCCGCCCCCCACACAGCATTTTATTAGCAATTCCACACCCCTTGGCAAAGGAAAATCCACAACACCATCGCCCACTCCTCGCACTCAACAGTTGTGTTTGTTGGCTTTGTTGTCGCTGTGCATTAAGTGTTGCCAACTTTATTTAATGGCATAACAGTTGACTGCCAGTCATTGGCCTCGCACTCCACTCAAAGGCAACACTGGGAAACCCTTTTCAATGGTACTTACTTAATAGATTAGCTAATTTATGTGGAAACTGGTTTGTGGAAGCCAATTGAAAATTCATGAACCATAACTAAGAGAGAAATTAATCAAATTTAGATTAATGGAGGTGCATTCTGTAAAGAATGATTTTAATTACCTTTTTGCAAGGAATATGGAGAGCAGGTAAGGGAAAGACCTACAAGTATAAACTTGTAACAATACTTGAGATTGCTTTTCTAAAATATAATGTTCCTTTTTGAATAATAAATACATTAAAAAAATGTTTTGTCTTGTCTTCACACTATAATGAATTCATCATAAATTTCCAGCAGGTCTCGTATTTCTAATAAATGAACCATGGCATATTTTTACATTTATTACCATTTTCACACAAATTTCACAAGAAATGGAAATTCCCTGGATAATAGAACGAAAAGTGAAAAGCGAGCAACCTAAAAGTTATTACTTGGTGTCCCTGTCTGTCTCACAATTTCACTAATTCACAAATGTTCTCTGTGGCTTGGTGACTTTTTTCCGCCGTACTTCTTATTGCTTTTGTGTGTAGGGGATACGGGTATTTATGTTGGTTTGTTTGTTGGCGGGGCGTAAATTGTCTATTAGTCAGTGGAGAAAAACGAGAGAGAAATTGCTGCACATTTTTATTATGTTTTCTTTTGCTTTTCGTTTCGTTTTTGTTTTCGGCTAAGGGATGAAATTTAATTAAGATACTTTGACGTCTCGCAGATACACAAAACAGAAGGCAAACACACACACACCCGAGTAGAGAAACATTTGGTCCTTGGGATAATTCAATTTGTGTATGTGTGTCTGTGGGTGGGTGTGGAAAATCATCAATATACAAAGACAGCAGCTAAGACGTTGACAATGTCATGAGCCACCCACACACCCCCCCGCACACACACAAAGCAACTTTCCCGAGTTTTCCCAAGAAGGAGGCGGGGGCGTGGCGGTTCACTCACTTTCGTTTTGTCATTTCGATAATTTTCGCCTTGTTGGAGATGCCTTAGGATTTTGCTTTATTTTGCGGGAAAGCCTGGAAGGGCCAGAGGGCCTGCCTTCTCGGTAAATGTATATCCAATTTTATTGGGGGAAGATTTGTGTGTTCAGCAAGGACCACTTGTGTATTTCCTTCGATAATGGAATTACTAAGCGATATATCTATGCTGATTCGGTGGAGGGATCTCAGAGCTAATAGAATCGAAGTATGTCAGGGACTGTGGAAAATCAGGATGATGAAAAGCCTTAGAAAAATTAAAATCTAGGTCGAATTTCTGGGATTTTAGAATTAAAAAAGTCTAGTTATCATTAGAATAGGAATTATTTAATTTAAATTTATATGCAATTTAGGTTAATAAACAGCCTTTACTATTGTATACTACTTTTAACTTTATATCTAATGGCCTAATAATTATATTAACCACAAACTTTATATTATATCAATTTCAGGGCACCTTAAACCAATAAATCAAAAAAGTTAGCAACTAACAGGCAACAAAAGAAAGTTCCTCTAGAGGCCTTCTTTGATCTGTCTTGGTCAATTTGCCCGGCAGGTCAGAAAGTCTCTTGTAAAACCAATTCAAGACCCCCTATACCCACTCTTAGCCATGCCCATTCTTATTCCATTAAAGTTGATAGCTTTTCCCAACTGCGGAGAGGATATGGGCTAATGGGGAAAGGAAGGACGGTCGGAAAAGTCACTCGCATGACGCAATCTGGCAATTATCTGGCTGCCATCCTGAAAGTTGCTGCCTCACACCGAGAACGCCACTCCATCGAATCTGTTCGAGGGGCGGCGGCGTTTGTTCTATTGGAAATTTAATTAGGTTTACATCATTTTCGTGCAGATCCTGCCAGATGGGCAGCGCCACGAAAAGAACACGGGGCGGAACAACAAAACAATACAGCAGTTGGTCAAAAACAACTTTCACTTTGGGCATTAACTTCTTGCCGGAAAATGGAGAACAGAGAACGGAGTGGGCGGGGGCCACTCAATTAGAGGCGCATCTACAAGTCAAATATTTTGACTGGGCACTGGAACAATAAGAGCATCAGTCGTCGATTAATTAAACTTCCCCCCTCTCCGGGCGGTGAGTGAAAAGAAGCCTTAGCCTTAGAATAACAATGCACCAAATGAAGCAAACCACTGACGGAGACAGCAACCACCATCCAATAAAATATTAATGGTTACAATTATGTGCTACGTGGCAGGGATAGCAAAGTTCGCATCCTAACGCAATTACAACACAATCAAAAAAGCAGCAGCAGCTGAGGAAGTCCAACCAGAAACACATATAATAATTATTACACCATAAAAAATGAGATTACTAAAATTTTAATGGGATTTCGGGGGAGAGGAAAATTGTATTTTAGTATGAAAATCTGATATTTTCATTTTAAAGTAACTCAGCTTATGAAGTATAAACACATACAAATATTTAGATAATGTATTGAATAAAAAAATAAGAATAAATCATTTATAATGCTGCAAGATCTCCGTTTAACTAAGCAAAATCCAATAAAAACTCTGAAATTCATTTGCAAATACTTATAAATTTCTTTAATATAAATAATGTATGTATTGTACCTATTTTTAATAAAAACTTAAACAGGAATAGTGCCGACCATTCGGTAATAATTTTATAAATAAGTAAATCTTTCAAGCATTTTGCAAATAATTTCGATTGTTTAGAAATTACACGCAACTTCGCAAATAAATGCTGTAAAATCCATTTTAAACTTTCTAACATATAAATTATAATTTACTTAAATTCCTTTTAGACTTCCTTTTGACCCACATATTTGGCTCAGTGCAAATAAATGCTCGGCATGGTTGAAATAATTCAATGAACGCGCACACACAGGGCGAACCACAAACGAACATTCTCGCTCGCAGCCCAAACAAGTGGGGTTGGATCGGCTGAGATCCCGTTCCCACTTGCCGGGACTCGAGAGTCGAGAAGTGGGGATTTCTGGGTGGCAGAGTCTCGCCTTCCCGCTGTGCGCTGAATAATTCGTAATGTATCTAACCTCGAAAACCTAATCAAGTCCAGTTAAGCAAATGTGTGCACAACAAGGCTGGGGTCCTGCAATTACCAGCACACCGAGCACAGACAGGAGGACCAGGACGCTCCTGCTCCTGCTCCTGCTCCTGCTCCTGCTCCTGCTCCTGCTCCTGCTCCTACTCCAGGACTCGGTATCGGTCTCGGTCCGAGTTCCCCTCCAGGGCCCGGCTCAATCCGGTCCGAAGTCGCACAGAACGTCACACACGAACGCAACACGCTGCCGATGGAACAGGCGCGCAGAAGCCGCAGCAGCCGACGGATCCCAGTTCGAGTCCGGCTGCACTCCCATGGCATTCCCACATGCGCAATGGCACGTGAAACCCCGAATACTTATATAGACCTGTATCTGTGTATATATGCTTATGTAGCAAGTGGCATTGTGTCCGTGCGAACCAAGTCGAACAATCGAACCGAGGCACCCGGCGAGATAAAGACCGAGGAGTACCGAACTGCGACGAACCCGAACGAACACCACCCAACTGTGAGGGCGCCCAGTTCGATGGTTTTATGGATGCTAGGTAATACGGGAACAAAAAGGGTATGCTCGAACTTAAGTTTAAAATTATTATAATTTATTCTTTAAGGATATAAGTATACAAATATAAATAAAATTATATTATTATTAATTCAATGTAGTTGAAATTCTTATTCAAATTCTTTTCAAGTTGAAAAACTTGTGATATTTCAGGAAATTATATTTATTTCCTCTTAATAGTTCCAATTTTTTTTGTATGATATTTAATTAATTTATTTTTGGCATTGTTTCTATATTAAATGCACGATCTTAAATTTAAGTTTATTATATTTAATTGTTTGAGGAACTTTTATATCTTAAAAAGTTTTCTATGAGTTAAATTTAGTTGAAATTCTTATTCAAATTATTTTCAAGTTGAAAAACTTGTGATATTTGTGATAATTATATTTATTTCCTCTTAATAGTTCCAAATATTTTTTTTATGATATTTAATTAATTTATTTTGGGCATTGTTTCTTTATTAAATGCTCGAACTTAAATTTAAGTTTAATATATTTAGTTCTTTAAGGAACCTTTATATTTTAAGTAGTTAGCTATGTCTTGATATTATTTTCAAGCTGATTAATTTGTGATATTTCAGGAAATTATATTTATTTTCTTTAACAGTTTGAAATATATTTCTTAAAATATTAAATTAATTTATTTTGAGAACAATTTCTTAGATAAAAATTCCCGTTTTTGGCTTAAATAAAAAAAATACTTAGAGGGCACTTTCATATTCTGGAAAACCGCCATGCACCGCTCGCCTTGCGTGCTTTCTCTCCCGCCGCCGCCGCCGCTGCAGTCGGCTCTGGAAATTATTCAGTTGGCAATTTACCGCCGCCTCACCCCCCGAAAGCGCCGCCAAAACGGCAGAAAAGCAAGCGCCGAGCGGAAAATTCACTTTTCGCCATCGCTGCGCACTTGTGCCGAAAGTCAGTCGGGCACGTCCGCCCTCCGTCAAGTCCACGGGTCAGTTGTCAGCTGTAGTTGCGCGCTTTTCGGTCTGGGGCGGAAAAGTCCACCCTCTCCAGCGGGGGTGGCCACCCCCCTCTGAGCCAGTGGGTGGCGAGGGCCGCTCTCTCATTTGCTCGCTCATTCGATTTAATCGTTTAGTGCGCCCTTTTGCGCCTTATCAACGTTTCATTTAATTTAGCCCGAAACCTTTTTCGGTTTTCGATTCGGCGAGTGAGTGGCGGCGGCAGGATTCGTTTACGGATTTCGATTGGGATCCCGGATTTCGAATTCCGGATTCCGGGACTACGGACTACGGACTACGGACTACGAGCACCGCTGGATGGCCCGCCGAGTTGCGGTTGATTAGGTGTTATCGTTATGATTAGTGGTCGCTCGAGTGGCAACTCTGTACCGGGAAGCTGCGGTTGCCGGTTGCGACCCTTTGGTCGTTGTGGGTTAAGCAGCAGGCGTGGCCACGGGGGAGTAGGGCTGGGGGCGTTATTTGCGGTATGTGGGCGGCGTGCGAAAGTGCGGACAAGCGGATGATTAGTTGAGAGCAATTGGGGGATAAACATCTCAATAAATTGATTGTAAAACTACAAAGGACTGGTGAGAGTAACCACAATTTAGCTCCACTCGAGGTTAACAAATACTTTAAACAAGTTAATGGGCATTGAATAGGGGTAATTACTGGCAGTTTTTAATTTATTAAGGCAGAATAAGTTTGAAATATTATTCAGGATATATTTTATATATCAGGAAAATAAAATTACAAAGTTTTGATAAGCCTTTTATTTTTTTTTGCAAAACCAGGCTATAAGATTATTTTTTTAAGGGAATTATAAATTGTTTTTAAGTCTTCTAATAAAGACATATCTAAAATCCTTGATACCTTTTATAGTTTTTTTTTTACCGAAATATACAAGTCCCACTACCTAATCTAAATACACAGAAAATTCATAGTTAGTTAGGACAAACCTTATTTAGCTATTTTTGAATTTTTTTTGCATTCCCTTGGTTACTAGGTTTGCACAATTTCATTCTTTTGTAGACTGCACTTTTCTCTCTCTCCCCATATTGCTCATACGCCGCGTGTTTCTCTGGAAAAAAAGGAGACGTGTAGACAGGGAAAATGGAAGAGGGAAACAGTGGGTATCCGTGTCCCACAGTAGCGGGGATTTATTAATATTTTTCCAGCGTTGCTGCACCTTCACAGGCCCCGTCTCCCTCTCCATTACCCAAACTTCTCGCTTTTCCAGCGTTTTTTGTAATATTTTTTGTTGCATACATTTTGTAATTTCTTTGTGGAACTCTGTTCCTTTGGCTCTCCCTCTGCTCTGCACTCTTCGTGTCGTCTGCCTGCCCGGTATTCTCGGCGCTTTTATTCATTCATTTATTTGCGCTTTTCTACATTTCTTTTCTTTTTTCGCTCCTCCACTCCACGTTGCCCCCACGCTCCAGCTCAATTTCTTTGGGAACTTTCCTTCACGACTTTTCTTACATTTTTTGTAATAATACCCACGCTTGGTATGGGAATTTCGATCGGATGTTTAAATAGTGGTCTGTAAAGTGGCTTTGAATACTCTTGGATATAATTTGGGATCAATTTTCAGTGGATTATAAATTTATTTAAATTTGTTTAAATAAATATAAAAGTATATTCTAAAACAGTTTCGTATTTAAAACATACGGTGTATTAAAATTAAGTGCCTTTTTGACTGTTTACTTATGTAGTTATTTTTAAAATATAAACTAAAGCAATTTCCCAGAAAAAAAGAGCAGTCCCTGCTTCGTTTTCATTAAATATTCCGACACTTCTGCTCGTTCCCTTTTCAGCTTTCTTCTTCGCTCTTTTTTCCAGGATTCCTTTAGCTTTCTTTTGCATTTTTTTTTGCTCCGAACAAAGTTGCCGCTTTATTGTTTCGATTTAAGTTACTTTGTATGCTGTCAACGTTGGGTAAGATGGTTATATAGCGAGTGTCGAGGAGAGCCCGGCAGGGGATGAGGGAAGGTACGCTTGGGGTTTGGGGTTGGGCTTTGGGGCTCGTGTTTGTGGGTGGCGGTGGCGGTGGCTGAATCCTTGGTCCGACCGACGAATGCCCGCATCAAAATCGCTTGGGAGCCGCTTTGGGTTTCATTGTTGCCTGGTTTTATTTCATGGCAAGGCAATAGGGGAAAAATAAGGAAAAGGACTCCGAGGCTTTTACTTTGATTTGTCGGCCCCGCAATTTTCGTTTCGGGGCCTGGCATCGAGTTTTATGCTCGTTTAATGGCTGCGAATTTACTCGCTTTATGCGTCTTCGATAAGCATTTATTAGCGCCATGAAAGGAGGTCGGGCAGAGGAAGGGGGCGAGTGGGGGTAATGGTTACGGTATTGGCTCATTTTTTACTGGGTGGCCGATGGGGCGTATGATTTATTTTATGTTATTCATTTATTTTTTATGCCTTGTCTCTCACTCGGTGGTCCCTGGCTTCGTTTTGGGGCTCGTCTCTGGGGTATTTGTTGGTATCCTGCAAATCCTTTTGGAACATATGCTGACAGTTTCTGCCTTGGGGAATCGTCAAATGAAATATTATAGCAAATTAGCCCACACTTTTGGTCGAGAACGTGTTGGGCTGGAAATAGAAAACTAATATTAATCACAAGTTGTATATGTTTCCTATTAATTTAAACTTAGCTTAACTCTACAAGCTTAGTAATAATTAATCTGCTTTAATGACATTGTTTTCTATTATTTAACTATATCCTTATGGTATTTGCTTACTTTTTGTTACAAAGCGGCTTCCTCTTTAAATTGGTTTCCCATCCATTTTCCATTTTTTGCAGCTCTTCATCTCGGCTCCCCATCCTGATGTTTTATCCTTGTCACTGCCGCATCCTCTTTTCCACGGCCATCAACGACAGCCACCCACCCGATGGGGACCCCGTTTTCTTTCTTGTTTTTTTTCACCCCCACCCATGGCCACTTTTGGCTATTCCCTCCCATTAAAACCCCCAGCTCAACCCACGCCTTGGGTATATTGCAATTTTTGCTGCTGTTGCCCATAAAACTTTTCCACAATTTTTCCTCTTCGGTTTGGTTTCTTTTTTTTATTTTTTGCTGCCGATGCTACTGCTTCCTTGCAAATGCCACGCCCCCTCTTCGAGGTGGGTAGGGGGAGTGTGGGAGAGCAACAACAAGGACAACATTTACTTGTCTGCTTAACTGCAAAGACAAACCTTCCCCTTCTCCCAAGTCCCACAAGGTTCCCCCACAGCAAGCTGCTTTGCCTGTCATCTAAAATTCATTTTTATACTTGTATTTTCTCTCTCTCGCTTTTTCTAATATTTTTTTTTTCGCTTTTTTCATGCTTTTTTGCTGAGTTCTTTTTTTTATTTCAGTTCGTTTTTGCCATTTTCTTTTCTTGAGCCATTTTTATTATTTTTGTCATAAGCTTGCTCTGCGTGTGTGTGTGTGCGGATGTGTTTGTGTGAGTGGCGGCTTCTTTATATATTTTTCATTGTGCCACACTGGCGCACATCCTGCCATCGCCGCACTGCCCTCCTCCTCCTCTCTCCAGCAGGCCCCCGTTTCATCCAAAACTCACAGAAGTCAAATACGTTTTAATATCTTTTCTCTCTTGACATTTTCACTACAGTTATGTTGCCATTTTTCTTCTCCTCTTGTGTGGGTGCACTGGGAAAATTAGGGTTATAGGGAAAATTGTATTTGATTTTTGGGAAATTCCCATTTTAAATGTATCTAAAATTCAATAAATTCAAAGTTTTAACTTTCCTATGACCAGAGTAAGATTTAAGAGTAAATAAAATATTTGAAAAAACTACAAATGAAATGTAGGATAGGAAATAAATTAGAGAAATTAAATGGAAATAATTTAATGTTGTGAAGGAAACACTTTTCATGGGATTTATTTATCTATTTTTTAATTTAATACACCTTTTATTGCCTGAATTTTATATTTTTTCTCTGTGTATGGCTTTGAGCTCGTGTTAGGCGTGTGTGTGTGTGAGTTTTTCTTCGGTTCTGGAGCTCACAGCTTCACGTAGTCGAAAGTCGCGCCAAGTTTTCCTTATTTTCCGTCCACTTCTTCGCTTTCCTCGCATCTCTGTGTGAAAGTATGTCGTTATCCGTAGCTGTGTGTGTGTATGTGAGTTTTTCATGGAAAACGCATCCTTCGCCTTCTGACTATAATGTCCCATCGTTGTTTGTGTGTGGGTGGGTGTATGAGTGGGCGCAGCTTAATGCCTTTGCCATCGTTTCACCCCATTCGGCCCCCAACGTCCTTCGTCCTTCGCCGGCTGTTGCAGGCTGCTGTCATTGTAAGAGCCAACATGTTCGCTCTCTCTCGCTGTGCCTCTCCTCTGGTCTCCCTTGTCTCCTCCTTGTCTGTGGAAAAACCCAATCCTCAGTTTTCCAGAACCCCCATACCCTGCCACACATTTTCCCCTCCATTTCGATGCAAGCGTAACATTTTGCGCCACAATTTTCCTTTTTTTTTTGTGCTTGGTTGTCTTTTGCGTTGGCCAGAGGAGCTCTTTTTACCCTAACGTAAAGAGGGATCTTGGAAAATCAGGACATAAAACGGATAATCCGTTTGTTTATGATTTTAATATAATGACTAAATGATTTTTATCCTTTAAGTTTCAGAGAATATATATTAAAGTTTATAACACAAATAAATTAATTAAAAACTGTATAATTTAAAAATTTAATATAATTATTTTGATCATTTCTCTTCAACATTTAACCCAACAGAAATAATATAAAAGAAGAAATTATTTTAATTACAAAAACCTATTACTCTATCTGTTCAATATTTGTTGAATTTTTTTGTATTAACCCTTGATCAATTATCTCCTTAATTAATTAATATTTGTTCATCCCACAAAAACACAAGGGCATCCAAATATTCATTTTCTCCTGAGCTCTTCTGCATACCTATTTCGTGTCCTTCTGAGTACCTTCTCCTCTGACTATTTGCTGCTCCTGCCGTATCCTTTGCATCTCACTTTGTCCCTGTCCCTGGGCGGCGGCATGCAATTTTTTTCTCCGTCTGTAACACTGCGCTCTGACTTGAGCTTTTAAAAATATTTTTGCCGGATTCTCCACTCGCCAAACACACGGAAAGTTAACCAAAATGTGGGATTTACTTATGTACCAGAGGGTGTACATAGTATAAAAGATATACATATATGTACACATTCAAGGGCCACTCTATGAAATGGTCAACAGAATCGCCAACCCAACCACCAACCATTCGTGGAATGTGTAAACATTATGCAAACATTGCTACCCACTTTCAGACAGAGAACATTCCGAATTACAATCCCCAATTACCATCACCTGACTGCATAATTAAATACAAAACGATTTTCCTTTTAATCTGCGGATGGTGAACATGGCGGGGGAAACGGATGACACGCCTTCCCGAAAAAAAAAAGAGAACACGAAACCCCCACAACCGCAAATAAATAATTAAAAAGGAAAATTCCGCAAATGCAAAAAGGTCAGCGCATAAAAATTACGAAAAATCGAATATTAAATTACGAACAAAACAGGGAAAGCTGGAAATGTCGACGTCGGCGGCGGCTGCGCTGCCGGCGCTTGCTCGACTTAACCCAACTTAACTACTTGACAGCAAATTTTGTAAAATGTAATTAACCAGCGCCAGGCTACAGCTGAGTGAAAATGGGAAATGCCGAACAAAAAGCGAGGAGGAAAAGCAGGAGGAGGCCTCCCCCTGTTTGGGAGAAAATGGGGCCAGAGGCGGAAGGCAGAAATAAAAGCCAAACGAAATGGGGAAAATCAACAGAACTCGTTGACATAATTTTCAAGCATCCCAGAGTGGGAGAGAGGGAGATAGCGCTCACAAAAAGGGGGTGAAAATGTGTGTGTGTATGTGTGTGTTTTGTGTGAGAGAGAGTGTGTTTTGTCCAGAGTGTTATGGGGGTTGCTTTCTGCTCACTTCTGGGCGCCCAGTCGAAAGAGCTGGACTAGGAGATACCCGATACCCGTTTAACTCCACAAACCACCAAGAAATTACAGAAGCCCAGGGGAAAAATAAGTTAACAGAGCCCTAACAGATAGATATACGCTCAAATTAAGTGGCAAAGTTGGATAAGTAATGTTAAAAGTCTTAGTGACAACATAAATAGGTAAAAAGCGGAAAGACATTTCGATGACTTGGTACTTGGGAATTATAGGGGAAGCTGAGGAGCATAATTTGAACATTCCAAGCTATTATTCAGGAAAACTAATATATACTTTAGTAATTAGTTCTATTATTAAACTTTTTATATAAAATCTCTAAAAAAAAAACCTAATATCTATGTTTATCCTTTCCTCTTCCCAGATAATAATATTTCCCTTACTAATTACTTAAAATCTTCTCATACCCTCGTAACATCCAAGGATCCTGCTCTTAAATTTCCCTATAATGCGAACCACTTCACCAAACCACTATTTGCCCTCATATCATTACCAAAATACTATACGGTTCAGCTGTGTATTTTCGGGGGTTTCGGTTTTTGGTTGGCAACCATTTGTTGAACCTTTTTCGGCCTTTTATTCGTGCTCTGTTTGCTCGGCCACAAAATTTGCGCCTCATTTTCACAGTGCCTCAAACGCACACACACACACACAGCAAGCGAGACGACGAAGGACAAGTATCTAGCCATCTTTCTCTATCACCGTATATCCGTCTCTTTCGCTCTATCCGCACGTGGCTGTCAGGAAACATGCTAAGCAGCGGCTTCCACATGCTGAAAGTCATTTTGATGGCCCAACAAATTCATTCACTCCACCCCGAGCCATCCCCTGCCATCGCCATCACCATCGCCATCCATCCCTCTCACCTCTTGGGGGCACCTTTCTCCGGTTACAAACCACCCGAAGGGACCCCAGGGGCCTTCAACCCTCCAGGCCACACTTGGCCCACCTCAATTCAATTTAACTTTCAACTTTAGCTCTCGTTTTCTGTCCCACTCTGGCTCTTGCTCTCGCTTACTCGCCGGCTCTCATTCGCTCTGGCTTGTCCTGCCTTTCCCTCTCTCCGTTCAGTGCTCTCTCTCTCTCTCTGTGTGTACGGTGTTAAGCGCATTTTCCATTAGGAGGATTTTCCCACTCGATTTGCCTGCTGGAAAAGCTGGGCGCCCGGTCAACTCCCGCGTTTGTCGAACGCAACCAACGAGCGAACGAACCGAACAACGGACCAAACAACGAACCGAACAACCAACTGAACAACGAACAGATGTCGAGCGAGTGCGACGGAGCAACAGCGAGTGAGACACAGCGACGGACGATTGTGAAAGGAACACTAAAAAAATAAAGCCTTCGAATTTTATTAGATGAAGAAAGAATTTATTTTAGGATTTGTTTTTATACCCTTGCAGAGGGTATTATAATTTTGCCATGATATTTGCAACGCAGTGAAGGACCCCATAAAGTGTATTCTTGATCAGCATCACCAGCCGAGTCGATCTAGCCATGTCCGGTTGTCTGTCCGTCTGTCCGTCTGTCGGTTTCTCCGCGTACTAGTCTCTCAGTTTTTGAGCTATCGAGCTGCAATATCCAGCATAGTCTTATTTCTTTAGCATGCAGTATATATGTCGGAACGGCCGAAATCGGACTACTATACCCTATAGCTGTCATAGGAATGATGGCGAAATTAATGTAAAAACAAATTTAACTTCCCTGTTTTTTAACGAATTTCTATAAATTTTGAGATATAGCAGTTTTTAATGGTTCTAGAATTACGGTTTTTATTTGTTTAAGATCGGACAACTATATCATATAGCTGCCATAGAAGCGATCGGTCAATTTATATGAAAATGTAAAATTCTACATGTAAAATTTGTTTAAATTTACCAAATTAGATATTTTTTCAACATTACTCAAATGTATCGATTTTCAATGATCCAATTGCAGACTGCAAGGGTATACCAACTTCGGTTTACCGAAGTTAGCTTTCTTTCTTGATTTTTGTTATTTATTTTATAAAGCAAAGTTCAAATTTTATTGGATTAGTTTTTGGTAGTTAAATATTTCAAGTGTAAGGAACAGGGTGCTGAGCTATAAGGCCCGAGTGGGTGGCATTCTCTCGCTACTGATTGTTACTGTTGTTGGCAAACGACTGTGCTTTTATCGTTTATTTGTGTCCTGGACCCAGGGGTTGGGGATTGAGTCTGCGAAAAAGGGGTTGGAGTTGGTCTGAGATTGGGTGAGGCGGTGTGTTCGCGGGATGTGCTTGAGAGCAAGTGGCCGTGCCGAGCACCTCGGCACAAAGAGGATCCCAAGGAAATCGTTTAGCGGATAAAGTCCTTTGGGGGTGGACCTACCCTTCGAGAGCAAAAAAATATATAAAATGCCAGCAAGAAGGCAACCAGCAGACTTTTATATATTTATTTAATTATGTTGGGTATAGGAAGAGATTTAATTTATAATTATAATAATTTCATGGTAGGATTAACTTAATTAATAAGCTAAAATATATTTTTTTCTAAAAATTAAAATCTCGAATCCCCTTATTATTTATCAATTTGATTACACTAGATATTGGGGTAAGGACTCAGGTTGGCTACAATGCCCAAATAGATCAAAGGGGAAAAAAATGCAAAATAAAAGCATAATAATACTAAATTGAGAGCGACGTTTTTTACGTGTTTCCGTATCCGCAGCAGGGCCCTTTCAGATTCCATTACAAACTCCATTAATCTGCCGGCAATCACAAATCGAACCAGCCTCAGTGGTTCATTTAACTGTCAGGTCCAGTCTGGGTGTCCTGAATGAACGGAGTCTGAGTGGCGGCGGCACGGACCGCCCTTAATCGACAAACAAATATTGTCTGGGGTTTTATTTAACGGACAGTTGCCAGAGTCGGCAGTGCGAGTTCCAAATTCAATTGCCACATCCGCCAGCAGCGACTTGTCACGGGTGGTTGAAGGAAGACGCTTCCCCGACTCCGACTCCGACTCCAACTCCACTCCAAGCTTGCCCTGACCCGGCTGTTTCTGTTTTATTTCTGGGTGCGCAGTTTCCTGGTCCTTGATCCTTGAGGGTTGCTGAACAGTGGCAGCCCTGTTGTCATGGTCACTCGATTGCTGCAATTAATATTAAAAATGAAATCATTCCCGGTGGCTGCGCCTCGAACCCTCACTAAGGCTGAAAACTCGCTCTGATCTGTTCCTGGCATGGGTTCTTTATGGGATGGGATGATGATGATTCTACTCTCTCTCTGCCGGCGCCGCCGATTCCCATTCCGATTGCGATGGTGATGGTGGTGTGTTAATGCATATTTCAGACACGTGCTGGCTACGCTTCTTTGATTTAATGCACAAGACGGTGGACGGAGTTGAGTGGCAAGTGGGGTTGGGATGGGTAGGGAAATGGGTTGGGAACGTGCTCGGCAAAAAGGTTGCCATCGAACGTACCGAGGCCGAGGGCAATGATGAGCGGCTTAAAATATTTGTAAGACCTTTTTATTAAAAACAAAAATCGGTTTTAAAGATTATTTGTTTGACTGGCGGCTGCGAAATCCTCGACTAAGTCTCCGACGCCGCCATCGCCTCACCTCTATGACGATTACGCTTTGTTTGCCTGGGCGTGATATTTTAATTACGACCTGATGATGTCTGATGTAGATATGTAAATTCGAGTGTACGTGTGTTTATTGAGTGCTTCGAGTCCCTGACTTATGCTCGTATCGACGAGGGTGTGGGCCAAGAAGGAGGGAGCCGCCTCTGGCAGGCTCAGCACACAAAGGGGTTAAATATTCGAACTATTAGGGCCGGTGGAAATGGTAATTTGGAACCCAAAAAGTTTCCCCAGAATACGGAATGGTCTGGGACTTCTTATCCTTATAAACTGCCAAACAATGAAAGGAAGTGAAAACTTTATCAAGCAATTCAAAAGGAAATGACTTAATTAATAATGAAAAACGTTCCAAACTTTATTCAGTGGGATGATGGTAAAATAATGAGGATGACCACCTTGTTACCCTTGGAACATTTATGTTGAGTGGACGAAGTTAGGAAATAATTCTAGGGTTACTTTTTTGGAAGTTCTATAATGGAATTTACATAGCTCTGTAAGCTTATATATTAAAATCTACAACTGGCTTTTATTATATTACAAGAAAGACCGAGTTTAAAGGTAAAATCCTCTCAAAATAATGTCATAATTGGGAAGTCATGTCAGGTAAGGTTTATAAATGTGTTTAGACCTTAATTAAGTAACAATTTATTGATCACATTCGAGTTACAACTTTTTTAAATTGCCCTTTTATTCTACAATTATTTATTCCTAATTCTAGGAGTTTTATTGTGGAACTCAAAAAACTCACTTATAAAGTCAGATCAGGTTAGCTCCAGAAATTAAATGGAACCTTAATTACGCAAACGATTTATTGATCCCAGGAGGGTTTTTCCACATCTATTAAACTTCCTTAAAAGTTATTTTATTTCCCGCCCATTATCCTTAGCGATTTCTTGTTGAATTCCTTCGCTTATTCTGCGGGACATATGCTCCTGTGTGCTCCCCTCTTCGTGGGTATTCCCCGGACATATGCTCTCCTGCTAGCTGGGGTCATAGATGGATCTTGGGAAGCTCCTTCTTCTTCTCCTGGTTAGCCCAACGCCCCAGAGGGCTGTGTTTGGCACTTGCGAGTGCGTTTTTTATGCCATGTTAAGGCCACTTTATGCGCTTTTTATGAGTCCGCAGCATCGTAAAAAAATTCCTTCTCACCCATGCACAGAAATATGTAGTTATGCTCTTGTGAGTGAGCTCTCACACACACAAATTCATTTATGATTTTTTCCACTCACTTATATATTTTTATATTTATTGATTTTGTATTAAAAATGTAAGTGCGGGCTTTTAGTTTGGTTATTTTCTCGTCCACGGTTGGTGGTGTAAAGTTCTTTTTATGATATTGGAATAAAGCGATACACATTCAATAAATATAAACATAAATAAATAAATAAAGTTAAACAGAACTAAAGGTTTTTGCAGGAGTGCTCTTCTGGTGGAACCAGAGTGCGGAGAATCAGACGGTTGAGTATGGCTTAAAAGGGTTAAATCAAATAGTTTTAGTTCAAATATAAAGGGAAGAATTTTTTACTTGACTCAATAAAAGGAGGTATGAAAGGTTCGTTAGAGATTGATAATAAAATTCTTATCGTTGAGTCACAATATATATTTTTTTTAAATATTTAATTATCTTAGATCCTGCTTTATAGTTCCTTAAGAGATTTAAGTTTTTTTGTTTTATTCAAAATTTATATAATCGTGTTAAATTCATGAAAATAATTCGAAAATAATATGATCTAATATATATTTGGGTATTATAAGCCTTTACAATTAAATAAGTTAAAATATGTTACATATTTATATATTTTTTTAAAAATTATAAACATATTAAAGGGCATCACCCTGTTGCAATCATATCTCACCCCTCAGTATTTTCTTAATTTTTCTTTCGAGTGGGGAGCATTGCCAAAGGGTAAAAGCAAAAATATATGCATCATATATACGTTTATATTTTGATACAAACAGGCGACGATTGCGACTCGATTATTTACAATTTGATTTTATTTTTACAGCCATTGACAAACACGGAGGGAGGTGATGGAAGGCCAGGGGAAAACCCCGGTGAGTGTGTGCTGTGTGTGTGCCCTAAAGGCATTTCCCGCCAGCGAGAGAAAAATCAATCAAAATCGATTTAAAAGCACAACTTCCGTTGCGGATTTACCAATGTCCGTGTGCGTGAGTTTGTATGTTGGGAAAATGTTACCAATTTATTTGTTTTTATGCCCTCGTGTGTGTTTTATTGCCTCTGCTTTTGTTGCTGTCATTGTCGCTTTGTTGCCTTCATCCGAGTCCATTTCCATTTCTCTTTTCCCTCGATTGCCCTCCATTTCGCTCCCATTTTCCCGCCCAAAAAAAAAGAGAATAAAATAAAATAAAACAGGGGAATCACTTTGCATGTCCTTCTTCTGCTTTCACACACATATTTGGTCAATTTTCAATAACGGAATTGAAACACAAACACCCTTCCGAACTCACACACACTCACATTTACGCATTTACAATTGGATTTTCGTGTTTTTTTGTGTTGTGTGTGCTGTTGGTAAAGGATTTGCTTGGGGACTGGAAGGCCGAACAATAAAAGAGTGGAAATGGCATAAATACGTAATTCAGGACATTTGAATATTTCATAAGGACATGACCCACATACAAAATAAAGCACACAAAAATTATTACAATTCTCTGCCTCTCACACATACACACACACATGTGCTTGCGTGAGGAAAATGCGTCTGTGGAAAATCCTTCCTTTGGGTGATGGAAATTTGCTTTTATTGCTGATAGTTTGCATTGTAATTGAGTGGGAAAGGACACAGAGAAAAGGATGGCAACCGGCACAGCTTGGATTCTGTGAATTACCATAAGATGAGTGTCCTCAAATTTCTTGTTCACACTGTTGGAAAGTGTGACTTGCTGGAAATGTCGTGAGAATAATAGCTTGAATAATAACAACCTGAACTGGGAAGTGCTTTTAATTGGTAATAAATTGAATAATTAGAATCTGAGGTAATTTCTAAGTAAGAAATAAGTCTTTTAACATAAGGAGAAATATTCTGAGCATTTTATTTGAAATATTTTATAAAATATATTTATAATTGGTAACTAATGGAATTATAATAAGAACCTGATGTAATTTCTAATTAAGAAATAAGTCTTTTAAAATAAGGATAAATATTCAGAGCATTTTATTTTATATATTTTATAATAAATATTGAGTTGCGAAGACTTTAGACTTTAGCTAATTTAAAATCAATTTTCAAACCCAATTTCCTACCGGATAATCTGGTCTACTGATAAAAAGTGTGTCACCCTCCACTTGGTTCAATGATATCACATTGCAGGCAGAGCCAATAAATCACAGAATGTCCATAAGACACACCTTCCCCTCAATCATTTCCCCTTGACTTCGATTGAATTGACACCGAACCCGATATTCCCTGCCCATCTGCCCGAGATATCGACTGAAATAGATAGCAATCGCAGTTGGCCAATTATGGGCCATCCGCAGCCCCTGCTGCCTTCTGCCTTTTGTCATTCCTGCACCACCCAAAACCCGAATTGTTGACTGACATTTGGCATCACTTGAGTGCGCGGCCACCTGACAAATGCCTCGGATATCATTCACGCCGGGCACTCATTCACGTTCGCATTCACATTCACAATCACAATCACATTCACTCACACTTCACACCGCCCCGCCACTGATTGGCATTGACAGACGGCGACGCTTGTCGCCGGGCAACTGCAATTTTGTATCTTGATAAATTACTTATGACTGGCCCAGACACTGATGAGTACTTCGGGGTTGGATTGGGGGCGGAACGGAGGACGGGAGCAGACGTGGCACGCAGCAGAAATCACTAAGTGCGCACCTGAAAACATTTAACGATAAACGAACACAGAGTCAGGTGAAATGGCTAAAGGATACCCTGCCAGGGTGGAAATAATTTATATCATTTAATTTAATATTCTTGGGTATCACAGATTTAAAACAAAGGTTCTCTAAGTACATGGGATGTTGCTATGCAAATATTATATTAAAATATTGTGTTCTTGTACCTTATACCCAAAACCTAAATATATGTAATATATATCAAAAAGCTACAACTTCTCACTAACTACTCCCTTAATTCAAGCCCAATTTCTTAGCCCTCTTGGAAATTCCAAGATAAATTCCAACAAAAAGTACAAGCCAAGAGGCACTCTGCCTGCGAAATGGAATTAAAAGAAGCTCGGAAAAAATAAGTAGATTTTGTGAAGAAAGAAAAGGGTGCAACGGAAAATATTCGAGAATGAATTAGTAATAATATTTGTTTGTTTGCCTTTGTACTGCCATGCACTTTTCGTGTTCTTTATTTTTCTTTTATTCCTTTTTTTAGCTAAAACTTTTTCTCTCTCGACTATATAACGATTTCGTTGCCTTTTATGTTTCTGTGTTTTGGCAGCCAACAAAGGCGACAGCGAAATGGGTTGCTGGGAGCCGGGGGGAAATCGATGAGACGACAACTTGTGATGGCGATGGCGATGGTGATGGCAGGCAGCAATGGTTGCTGATGGGTGGCACTGACTCTCTGCCAGTGGAGGCGTCGCCATCAGCGGCGGCGGTGGGACAGTTAATGGCGACAACGGCGGCGCGCACGTCTGGAAGACCCGAGAGTTCGGCGACGATCCGGTGATGGCAATGGTGACGGTGTCGTCGACCAGACGAAAATCAGCCAGCACAAGCCAGTAGCGACAACAACAGAAAATAGTGGGGCATACATATAGTGTACTCTGGCCCAGACAGACTCCTTTGGCAGGACAGGCAACCGAAATATCAACCAGGACAGGGGAACGAACCTCCATCAGTTGAGTAAATCAAACCAATTTCCAAACTCAACTAACCAAGTAGACAATAACAAATCACGGCAATTGAAATGGGGATGTGATGGATGGTCAATTTGCTAGATGTTATTACGAGACCAGGGTGATGGGGATTTTCTATAAACTTTCGAGGGGTTTCGAACAAGTTTCAAGGGGTTTTAACCTTTTAGGCTTAAAATTGAGATTAAAGGAAGTAAAAAAAAATTTCTTGAGAATACAAAAAATATTTTAGGCATATTAGAAGGCATATAAAAAGGCTTTAATTAGTAAATTCAAATATTTAATATATTTTTTGATTAAAAAGCCTATTGTTCTTAGCTTAAATAAAGTTATTCAAAAAATAGTGAAGAACCTGGACCATCTCGCCTTAAAAAACTGTCAACTCAATGAATAACAACACCGAAAACCCCAAACTAATTCCATAACTCCCGCCCAGCATTTTTATCGAAAAAGTTAATCATTGCTTTTGTATTTGTTAGACGAATAAATAGAGGTTTATTTTTGTCAGCAGCAGTTGATCTGTCAACCTCCGTCAGGCCAGCACTTTTTTATGAACTCAATCAATGAGAAACGCCGAGGCTTCATCCCTTTTATATCAAACATAGTCTTATATCAGCCAGACAAATCGAAATTACTTTTGGTTTGAGGTGTGTGGCGGGTACTCGGGCTCTCTCATCCAGAATCCGGCAAATGGAGCGGGTGAAGTTCTTAATAACGACTTCCGAGGGGCGCTTAAACTGTTTGCTTTTGCCTCATTGATTGTGTTTTCTGCATTTGTTTGTTGATGTTTCTGTTCCTGATTCTGATTCGGCGGATTCCGCTGCCGCCGCCGATGCACACGCGCCCACAGTAAACACACTTGAAAAGCGATTCAGTCAACACAGACGCCGGGCGAAAGACAGTTGACTCTGCCCAGAGAGAGAGAGGGGACAGCTGACACAGGGGACAGACATTCCACCCACGACACAACGCCGATTTTCCTGCCGCTTATTGTTGTTCTTTGGTAAATACGCAATTTTCCACTTTTTTGGTCCGCTGCACGTGCTGAAGTTCGGCAACAACAATGCCCCATCAGAGCCATCAGTCAATAAGTAAAATTAAAATAATAACAAATTTTTATGAAAGAAGCACCAGACAAATATAATCAACGGAATAAAGAAGGAGAAAGAACAAAAGTGTGGAATACTCTTATATTAAATTTATTTTACATTGCGTGGTAAGTATCTACGAAGAGGGATTGCTTTTTATGATAAAATGTATTTTATTTATTCCTTAATTTTTGAAGAAAACCATTTAAAAATGCAAGAATTTAATTGCTAAATTTATACTTTGGAATTTTAGGTTTGCAGCAACTTACCTAGACCGGAGGGGAGTTACTCCACTTATATGAACTATGGGCTTTTTTCACTGATTGCAATATACAATATTTCATAAAATATTATTAATAATAAATCTTAGTTTCACAAACTTCTCCTTATAATGAAAATACCCTCAGTAACTTTACAATAATAAATCCTCACACGTGGCCCCCTAAAACTGTTTGCAATTCAATGGAAAATCATTTTCCATTTAACTCATAAAAATTATTTCGTTTCAGTATTTGTTTAGAGATTTCGATTCGTTTTTCGGATCCAAGAATGAATATTAAGTAATGCGTGTGTGTCTGCCCGCTTGGAATGTTCCGCCAAATGTTTGTTTACAATGGGCGGCAACAAGTTGATGGCTATTGAGTGGGAGAGAATAAATATGTTTAATGATTGTTTTTATAATTCTTCTCAGCCGAAAAATTGCGCAATTCCCGCAATGGAAAATGCCCAAAGAAAGCAAAATAAATATACATACACTTCCCTTTTGTGTTAACCGAAAAGGCAGTGTCGGCGGCGAAATAAATCAATACAGAAAATCAAACCTATCATATCTGCTCTGCCCCCCCCCCCGAAAGCAACAAATTGCTCACTTTTCTTTATTGGTGTGTGTATAAAGTTCTTTCTTTGTGTATTCATTGTGTAAATGCTCAAGGAAACCGAAAATATACCCAGCTTGTCCCTTATCCTTTTCCAAGGCACTTGGAAACTCCACGCTGCCACCCAAAAAAAAATAGAATAAAAAAAAGGAAAAGAAAAGCGAAGCGAAGAAAATGTTCTGCCCACTCCCTGGCTGGCCCTAATCAAGTAACCCGAACACGTCCTTTGTTAGATTTATATGGAAAATATATTTTTATACATGCAACCCAATGAATCCCGACCCAACCTCCTGTTCACGCCCACTTTCGCCACCGCCCGCTGCGCGAAAACTGGCTCCTTGGGGGTGGCTAGACTTTTCCCGGCTAGTCAAAAGTGATATTTTACATATTTTCCGACAGTTTTCCTTTTTTTTCTTCCCACCTCCCAGACCCTTCTTGGCTGCTCATTTTTTTCTACATTTTTTTCCTCAGCTTTGCTTGCATTTTATTACTTAACGCTTAAGTGTGCTTCTTAGAGGGAAAGCAGGGAAAAAGAGAGAGAATGGTTGGGTATTTTTCTATGTATTTTCCTTCCAGAGTTTTCTGTTTTAAATTGAAAAGTTGTAAAAGGATTTCTTGGGTTGCTGCTCCTTTTTTTTTGCTCCTGTCTCTCTCGGTAGAGTTTGGCAAATTAAACACTTCTCTTTTTTGGGGAAATAAATGATCAAACAGAAAAGTTTTTATTCAACAAATATGGTGGAATGGGACATACCAGAGAATGGACATGGAATGAGGACAATGAGAATGGGTGGGAATGGGGTGTTTTATCACAATTACCAGCTGCCGCCACCGCCCTGAGGGGACCAGCCGCCACTAGGTGCTCCTCCCGAGGACCAGCCACCGCTGGAAGCTCCACCAGAGGACCAGCCACCGCTGGGGGCTCCTCCCGAGGACCAACCGCCGGAGTCACCAGCTCCAGAGTCCGACTCCGAGATGATTTTGATGATCTTCACTGCCTGATCAGCACCGCCTCCTGCAGACCAGCCACCGCCGGATGAGCCACCCGAAGACCAACCGCCACTGGAAGCTCCACCATATCCTCCTCCTCCTGAAGAGCCACCATAGCCGCCTCCATGCCCGCCAGCTGATGCCTGCTGCGATATGATCTTGATGATCTTGATCTCCTGACCGCCACCGCTGCCATGGGAGCCTCCACCTCCATAGCCACCGCCTCCATAGCCACCGCCTCCTCCAGACTGCCAGCCTCCTGCTCCGCCGCCTCCTCCAGACTGCCAGCCTCCTGCTCCACCAGCTGGAGCGGATTCGTGAATCACTTTGATGATTTTAACGGGCGGGGATCCGCCGCCTCCGCCGCCATGATGATCCGATCCGTGATCAGAGCCACCACCATAGCTGTAGCCTCCATCGCCGCCACCGCCATGAGGAGAGCCGCCGTATCCTCCACCGCCGCCGCCGCCTGAGCCTCCAATGAATCCTGCATGGGCCACAGCTCCCAGAGCCAGCAAACAGACGAAGATTTTCATGTTGACCTGATGGAGATGAGCCAAAGCGTCGAACTGATGTCTCTGCCAGGTCGTGGCTTCACTTTTATAGAGCAAACCCAAGCGCCCACAAAATCCGAGGCGGCCTTGTCCGGAAGCCAACGCAACGGCTGCAGTGCACCACGGACACCCCCGGGCCAGTTAGAGAGATTAACACAAGGCTCGAGTGGCTCCGGCGAAAGCCTCAATGGGTTTATGTCGAAAGACTCTCCCCTAACCGCAATTGAAGGCTACATTTGCTGATCGAATCAGTTGAGAAAATTGACTTTGTGGGCGAGCTAAATGGAGTAAAAGATACGCTTTAATTTAAAGGTATTTAAAAAATTAAAAACAATAATTTCGTAGTACAAAACATAAATTTGAAAGCGTAGAAAATATAAATTTTTCAATTAAAATTCAATTAGTAGTGCTATTTATATCCGGAGATTTGCCTTCCAAGATTTTGCATGATTTCATAATGAAAGAATAGTTACAAAAATTAAATATAAAATATAATTAAAGACCTCTCTCGTTATCTTCGGGTACCTGCACCCATTAGAGTATCTCATCAGCGACTTCAATCAAAATTTGTTATACTTTCTCGTGATTTGTTTGGATTATGTAATCAAAAACATGGCCAACAAACAAATAAGCAAGCAGCCAGCATTTTTTATCTTTTTATATTTTTGGCGCTTCGAGCGCACTTGAACGGAGTTTTTCCCCTGATCACACACCGGCAACCATCTGCCTTTGGCACTCTCTCTGCGCTCCAACTCGAAGCCCATGATTAATGAGTGCGCAGAGTTCAGATCGCAGGTGAGCGAGTGCAGGTGAGAGGACAGACAGACAGCAGGCGAGGTTCGTGCGCTTTCAACTGTCCCTGACATCGATTTCTGGGCTACCAAGTCGAGACGTTACGCATGCGATTCGTATGGGGTCATTCCAGACAACACTCGGAGAAAAGAAGGGAATATTTTCAAAGTAAGTAGAGGAGCAGTTGTTAAAATTACCAAGAGTAAGGTAATTTTAGAACCAATTGGAATTATAGGGATACAGACGGTTCTATCTACCCTTTAATAAAAAATGATTTCAGTAAAACACAATTATTCCATTCACAACAATACTGTACATAATTTCTTAATATATTTCTTCCTGTGCACGTCCTCCTGTATATTTTTTTGGTCATCCCCTACCATGAACTGCACATTTATTCATTCATTCATTGGTTCCAGCACCTTTGCATTCATTCATCGATCATCTGGGACTGGGGGCAACAGTTCTCAATGAGACGTCAAGTTCTCATTAAGACGAGAGCCACATGCAAATGCCAGATCAATTAATCAATTTGTTTTGCCAATAAATACGACTAAATATGGCCAACGATCTCTGCCAATAATGATAAATGGTTTCACCAACTTGGCTTTGGCCAAAGCTTTTGCAGTCCACATTTTGCTTTATTCCATTTTATCTCTTTACATTTTCACTCCGCCGAAATGAATTCAATTAAGCTAAAATAAAGAAAAGAAAAAAATTCACACAAAAAATGAACGTGGGAATATTTTTTGGCCACGCATGACAAATATGTCCAGCCACTCTCCGCAACCCGCCAAATGCTGCCCTGCTCCATGTCTAAATAGACTACGCATGCAACATATTGCCATTGGCAAAAGATTTTTAAATAATTCCATACTCTTTGCGAGGCTTGAGGCGGAAAAGACTGGCTCGAACGGGAGATAAATTAATGGTCATTCATTTTCATTCAGTTATAACTCTATTGGGGGCCGATCGGGATAGACGGGCAGGTGCAACAAGCAGGAAGTTTTGATATTTCGATATCTTTATTAATTAGGCTTTTCATAAAATTTGGCGTGAAGGAAAAAACTATATTGGAATGCAATTTAGACATTATTACATTTGAAGTAGATCGAAAAACGTTAATTTTTACAAAAGGGGATTTATTGTGCTGTAATAAATAATACTAATTATAGTAAAACACTTAAATAATATAGAACAATACTTATGCAATATAAAGAGCGTTAATTTTAAACGAAAGGTAATTTATGATAAGTATAATTATTCTTGAATTTCTTCTGAACTTCTATGAGATAATATTAGCTTATATGTTATTTATCTACAAATTGTATTTCTTTACTTAAAAATATATATTTCTTAATTAGATAAATCATTTCATAAATAAGCTAAATTTGTATCATTTTCTTTAATCTTTTATGAAATATATTAATAAATATGAAATCTTTAGTATAGTTTTGAATAAAGATTCATTTAAAATGTCTCGGCCCTATCTTAAGAATATATGAATTTATGATTATATTTATTTTTATATTATATTCATTGGCAAAAACTTGTAAATTTTATTTTATTTATTTTATGTATGACATTAAATTGTTAAGGTCGGGAGCTAATTCGAGAGGCGATTTATTTTAAGAAGTATCGAAGTAGACTATTATAATGTATACTAGCAGATATTTGCTATTGAAATAAATAAAAAAACAAATAAATAAAAAAAATCTTCCTACTCTGACAGCGCGATGCGAAAAGATAGACGAATGAAAGCGCATGATGAGCGCAAGGAGACCAGTTTCCTGACGGAGAGGGAACGCTTAAACGCCACCATTTTGAGATATTTGCCATTAAAATAATAAATAAAAAAATTAAATCATTAAAAATTACTCCACATTGGGTGGAGGTATTGAGATACTAGCAGATATTTGCTATTGAAATAAATAAAAAAAATAAAAATACAAAAAATCGTCCTACTCTGACAGCGCGATGCGAAAAGATAGACGAATGAAAGCGCATGATGAGCGCAAGGAGACCAGTTTCCTAACGGAGAGGGAACGCTTGAACGCCACCATTTTAAGATATTTGCTATTGAAATAATAAATAAAAAAAATTAAATCATTAAAAATTACTCCAAATTGGGTGGAGGTATTGAGATACTAGCAGATATTTGCTATTGAAATAAATAAAAAAAATAAAAATATAAAAAAATCGTCCTACTCTGAAAGCGCGATGCGAAAAGATAGACGAATGAAAGCGCATGATGAGCGCAAGGAGACCAGTTTCCTAACGGAGAGGGAACGCTTGAACGCCACCATTTTAAGATATTTGCTATTGAAATAATAAATAAAAAAAATTAAATCATTAAAAATTGCTCCAAATAAAAAAAAATCGTCCTACTCTGACAGCGCGATGCGAAAAGATAGACGAATGAAAGCGCATGATGAGCGCAAGGAAACCAGTTTCCTGACGGAGAGGGAACGCCACCATTTTAAGATATTTGCTATTGAAATAAATAAAAAAAATTAAAAAATCGTCCTACTCTGACAGCGCGATGCGAAAAGATAGACGCATGAAAGCGCAGGACGAGCGCCGAATGAATTCGATCTGGGACACAATTTTAAAATAATTCTTAAAATAAATTCAAATTAATATTTAAGCCTCAAAGCTTATCACCATGGAACGTTTAAAATAAATTCAAATAAAAAAAATTAAAATAAATAAAGGACCATGCTCTTGACTGCTGCTCGATGCACTGAGAACTAATTTCTTGCCACAAGGGACCCGGCTTTTATACCCTTTGGTGGACTGACAGGAAAGGTTCCATGGCGATTTACTAGTTCCGATTAAAGCTATCGACTATCGACACATTCCTTATGGTCATCAAATTTGAAAATTTAAAAAATCAGTTAACTGTAACTAAATGTTTCCATAATTAAGCAAATTCTTCTTCGATTATTTATATCCTTTGGCTTTTATTTATAAGAATATACTGGACCTGTTACTGCATATTGATATTGTTAGGTTTATGATTTTGTTTTCGAGATAATTGGCTCATCAGAAGTTCGTTTTCTCCGCAGCAACAATTGCCACTTCTGACGTGTGTCCTGGTGTTTGCCTGCTTTCCAGTTTCCCGTTTCCCATTGACTTTTGAAATAAAAGACAAGAACGCGGAATGTGGGTCAGGGCTTGGAAAAGCAGCAGGAGCTGGTAGTGTGACCAGTAGAGCTGTAAAAACATCGATAGTGCCCTCACTCGATATTTTCGATAGTGATAGTCCAAACCATCGATAATATCGATACTATCGACAAAATAAAATGGGTTAAAAAAATTTACTTTGCTTAAACAAACCAATTTAAATGGCATAGCATTAAAGATGTTATGTATTAAACAAAAAAACAATTAAATTCAATCACATTACTGTCTATATAGAATTTATATATAGATCATATTTGATATTAATGATTAAAGATCAATTTAAAATGTCTCGGTACTACCTTAAGAATATAAGAATTTATGATTATATTTATTTTTATATTATATTTATTGGCAAAAACTTGTACATTTTATACGAATTCACTTATTTGCTGATAACGCAATGTATCGATGGTAAAAAACAGCATTCGATGGTGACCCGGAGCACAGCATCATCGATAATATCGATAGTATCGTCGATAGTTTTACAGATATATTCCTTATGACCATTGACAGTCCCTGTCCCTGCGCCCTTCTCTTATGTCACATTTACGCCCCTCTGACATTTGGTGGAAAATATTGTTGGAAATAGTTACTGGTCGAAAAGTGAAATAAAGTTGCAATTCCAGCAAGAGCTGTCAAAATGTTGCCGCTGTCGCTGCAGTGGCTGCTGTTGCTGTCGCAGTAGATATGGCTGCTGCAGTTGCGGTAGATATTACTGCTGCTGCTGCTGGGCTCGGCAACCTGCTGACTGTTGACTGCTGCCCGTCGTTTTTCCCATGTGAATGCTCAACCGATTGCAAGTGTTTACCCCTTTCGCCCCCACTAACCCCCTTTTGGGCAGCTGCCGTTGCTACTTGGTTGATATTTTTTTATGTGTTTCTTTTATTTTCCAGAAACAATTTCGACAGTCGCGCATTTTTCACGCTGCCTCATTTGCAGCGATTTTCAATGCGATATTTGTTGCTGTTGCTTTTGCTGTTGCCAAGTTGCAAGTTGCAGTTGTTGCATGGCCCGATGTTGTTGTTGTTGCTTGTTCACATAACCATAACTCCGCATGGCACCTCTACAGATTTGACTGAGCTTTTCCGATACCCTTAAATGGGGGCATTTTAACATGGCATCGTTTTCTATAAAAGGTTAACACATTAGTTTTTCTTGGGAAATATTAAGTGAAGTTTGCTTGAAGTTATATCTTTTAGGGAAAATATTCTATACTTTTCTGTAAAAATTAAGGAAGATTTTAGGGTGGAAAGATATCACAAATATTATGTGATATATCTAATAACTAATTGAAAAGGTGTGATATTTAATATAAATATTTTACTCAGATTTTGGTCTTCCATGTCTAAACAAATTATACATTTTACAATATTTCTGTTTATTATACCTTGTCTCGATTTCTTTCATTTAACTAAATATTAATGATTATTTTTAATAATTACCTCTTAGAGTATTTCCCCTGCTACCAATTTGTTCCCCTTTATTTTTTGGGTTTTCCTCACATATGTGCCCGAGTCGACTTTTATTTCGTTTGATTTCCTCGCCTTCAGGATCGTGACACACGGCAATGGATGTTGCAACTGCTGCTGCTGCCGGAGTTGGCAACAACTGGAAATACTTGCAGAAAGGCCGGCGATTAGCTTGGCCTGGCCCTAAATGAAATCAGCGGCCGTTGCTGTTATAACATAAATGGCAGCAGCCAAAACCTTTGCTAATATGTCATGAAAGCCCATCGACGAGCGACGGGTCAGCTGTGAGGAGAGACATTGAGCAATTGGCATTTGTCGGATTGTGAGTTATTCGTACACTCGTAAAAAATTAACTACTCATACTTATTTTAGTTATACTAATTCTCTCCTATTTAAATTTTTAATTAAAAGAAATCTGGTGTTAAAAAAATGTATTTTAAAAACTAAATATACCTTCTGAAATAAAAAAAAAATAACCTAGAGTAAATTTTCTATGAGTGCACGTTGTGTTGTGCCTGTTTGTGTGTACTGGGTGTTGTTGTGCGAGCCATCGAAACCAGTTTACCGTTAGCACACACATCTGTCCCAACTAGTACAGTGGTGACCCATTAAAGCAATCAGCGCCAAACACATGTAAGTCAAGTGGCAAACTGCGGGGCAAATGTCTGTAAGTACTATGAATTCGGTTGCGAACTCACAGCGATTCCCCCTTCGTTTTTGGGTTTTGGATTCAGTTACGGTTGCGGCTCATTACGCAGCTCGCTTTGATTTGCATAGCAATTGAATGGAGTTGGCCGAAATGGAGTTGGCCTGGCCCCTTGGGAGTTGGCCACCTTCCATGGGCCCCCTTTGATTTGTGTGACATGTGCACCGAGAATTATTTGCTTATTGTTAAACATTCGCGTTTGAATAACTTGTAAACTGTCAGGAGCAACATTGGTACCATTAACCCATTGGGAATTCATTGTGGTTCCTCGAGATGTGTGTGTATGTGTGGGAACTGAGTGAATTAATAGTATTTGCGGAAGGATAATGACAGCCTCTAAGGACTGAGGATGGATATTTAATTAATTTGAATTATTTTAAGATTAATTCGATCCATTAACTCGAACCTTTCAAAGTAAGTAGAGAAATAGCAGAGTTAACTTGATTTTAGTGACGGTTTCAAGGCTGAAGTTTAATAAATAATATTCAAATAGATTCAGGGGACTTTAAAAATATTAATTTGTTGCCAGATAACTTATAGGATTTAGAATAAATATTTTATTTCATATGTAGCTTCGTAAATCTACAATTTCTAATTGTATTAAACGTCCAATTAAAATATATATTTACAGAAACAATTTTTGATCAACTAAAATAGATAAATTAAATTTAAAATTAATTACTATTGAAAGTTGAAGTCTCTTCCTCTTTGAACAGTACCGAATATCTCTGGGATCACGTTTCCAATGGGTTAATATTTCATGTTGGTTTTGTAGTTAGCGTTATTCGCGATTGTCATATTCGGGGCGGCATTCCTGCACTGTCAATGGGCGATTGTCGATTGGCGATTGTTGTGGCCATGCCAAGCACCGGCTTATTACCGGCTCTATCTGATCTATCGGCTGTGGAGACACACACGGCGTATGCGCAATTCCCATTCGATTCGATCCGATCCCCTTGCATTCTCGGCCGCCTTATTGCATTTTCCAGCAGCAGCGCTGCAGCGCTGCAGCGCTGACCATGTCACATTCGCTTTTCATCTCAATTGCAGTTGAGAGACAAATTGCGCACCTTTGACAGCTTGGAATTTGACTTTTTGATTGACAACTGCAGCGATCTGCGATCGGCTCAGAAAACCCGACGATCGATTTCGCAAAGCGGTAAAGTTCAGTTTCAGGCTGTTTGTCGGTGACCTCGAAAACAAACAAATTCAATTATGCAGAGCGGCAACCTAACCGAAAATGAAGAGAGAAGAAAAAAACACAAACGAATTGGCCAAATTCGCGAGGCACCTACGCCAAACTCCAAAGCAATTTGCAAAAAAAAAGAAAAAAAATGGCAAAAGGCGAAAACACGGCAGCCGAAACAGCGACAAATATCAGAGTGTGACGAGACCCCCGGCTTAACCCCCGCTCGCCCGATTAACCCACTCCCTTTCCCAGCCAAGGCAGAAACAACATCAATGCCAAACACAAAAGTGAGCGACAGGCAAGGAAAACGGGGCAAGTCTCTGGCACTATTCTTCGCGTTTCGAGAGATCTCCGAAAAGTTTGAGAAAAAGAAATCCAAGTGAAAATCAATTGCAGCTGCCAGAGAAAAAGTCGGAGATTGGGGAGCTGGCAATTCTTTCAGTTTAGTTTCTTTCAGTTAACTCGTCAACTTCTGCGCTCTAAGCCAGAGAAAAAAAAAAAACTAAAAACGGAGACAGAAACTGCGACTGAGGCTAAGACCGAGGCTCGGACACTGAGCCAGCTGACGTTACAGGTTTTCAAATCTGGCACATTAATTTTAAAGACAAATGAAACGAAAATAATACAAGATGAAAGCCTAGTTTAGATAGTAACGAACTGCAAGTGCTCTAATATCTTTAATACTAAATTTAAATAAATATATGACAAATTCTATAGTATAATTGTAGAATTTATAGGGTATTACTCATCCTTCTTATGCAATTATATAACTTTAAATTTCAATAATAGGTTGGTATAGTATTCTTCACTTACAAAATTATTTGAACCTAAAATAGATATAAATTTAATTATTATAGTAGAAATCGCTGGATTCTCTTTTAGTAAAATTAAAATAATTTAATTTACGTTCAATATTATTGAGAAATATCTCTAAAAATCAAAACAAGTCAAAATATCAAACAAGACTGCTCTCAAAACTCAAAAAGCTAGAGTAACGATAACGGCTCACCTCGATGTGGATGGTGGACCACCTTGTGCGACCTTCTTTTCAGATGCCGACGTCGGGCCAAACAAAAACAAAAAATAAAAACAAAAACCAAAACAAAAACAAAAAAACAGAGGGGAAAAAACTAAATACGACAATAAAACACAAACCAAAAAGCGGCAACAATTACCAGCAACAACATCAGCGGCTAACAGAAAGAGCCAAGAGATAATAATGGGCAATAGTCTTACGAGTCGCCGGAGCTTAGAGCCAGAAACAAATACTCGATACTCGAATTTCAAAGCTCACTGCAAAGATCGCCAATGGCCAGGCCGGGCCAGGCCAAGTCAACGTTTTGCCAGACTTTGAGTCTTAGCCATTTGAAAGTCTTGTGCGAAATGAGCGTCAAAAAGCCCGCGATGGAGATGGGTGCGCGAGGAGGGGTAAATAATATTATAAAGCCGGCGGAGAGGCCTTTCCTTTTTGTTATTTCTCAGTATGTTTTGTGTGTCACTTGCTGCGAAAGTCGCAAAAATTTAAGTTGAAAGTTGAATGGAGCGGGCAAATCGATGGCAGATTTTCACACCACATGAAACGTAGATGGTTGTATCATTAGCCTTGGTTTGCTTATCCCCCAGGAGGTCTTACCAGCTATTTTTAGGGCACAAATGGGAATGGGAATCCCAATTTGTTTGCTGGCAATTGACCGCAATTAAACACGGAGAAGTGAATGGATTATGAATGGCGTGGCCGAAAAGAAAAGACTTTGATGTAAACACATTTATCAATAAAAAAAGACACAAGAACTTTCCATTTAAATATGAGAAGAGAAAAGTCTTTTAGTAGGTTTAAACCTACTAATTTAGTCTAATTTAGTTTATTTATCTGGCTAAAAAATGTTAATCCTTACATGTTAATCAAAAGTAAAATATTAATATTTAGATACATAAATAAGAGGATGCATTAGCCAGAGATGGACAGATGGCATAGAGTAAAACTCCATTATCCATTTTCGCGGCAAACGGCAAACTCAATCATCGTCATCATGGCCACATTCTGGACGCCTTCGGTATTAATATTTTACTTTTGATTAACATTTAAGGATTAACATTTTTTTAGCCAGATAAATAAACTAAATTAGACTCAAGCAAAGCAGCAGGAATAAACAGCAATAGATTGATGTAGAATGGCAGCATCTTGATGATGTTTCCTGTTTCCTGATTTTTGCAAAAAATGGTTTATTATTTACACCTTTACCTAATTTTCATAGAAAATTGGAAGCATTCAGTTACATAAGCGTTGACAAATATGTTTTGAACTAGGAAAAGGTTCCACTAATCAATAGGTTATGGTTGGTAGGAGATATTTCATGGAGTTTTCCGGAAAATAACTTAAATAAAAAAAGAAATTTGGGTAGAAGTTACTTGCAGTTTAATTATAAAAGGTAAAGTATGCTCTTAAATAACAGAAAATTAATGCAAAGAAGATAACTATAAGTCCTATAAATAACATCATAATTAAAAGGTTACTGTAGAAGTAAATAAAATTTGAAAAGGATTCAGTAACGGTATTTTTCTATGCAAAAATAATACGGAAGTACTTTTTTTAAAACTTCTACAAAGAAGAACTCGTGGCCATTAAGCCAAGCACCTCTAAGCTCGCAGGATAGTTAAATCAAGCAAAAGACCAGAGATAGTTACTCTAGCTAATCAAGAGCTGGCAGGATTATAAAGTAGATTTATGGTTTTTGGTTGGTCAGGAAAGGAATGTTATAGATTGATAGTCAATTGGAAAGATACATAAATAAGAGGATGCATTAGCCAGAGATGGACAGATGGCATAGAGCAAAACTCCATTATCCATTTTCGCGGCAAACGGCAAACTCAATCATCGTCATCATGGCCACATTCTGGACGTCTTCGGTCCCCGAAATCCCCACCGGCAAATCCCACCACCGACTTTTAACTCTTATTCCACTGTGGCACAGATAATTTGCCATCAGCAGCGCCAAATGTAATCCGCCATATAACCGTCTAACGGTAACTCAAAGCCAACATAAATATGCGCAAAGCCAGCAACAACAAACACAATCAGGCGTGCAAACATTTTGTTGTTGCTGCTTTTCGTTAACAGCTTCTACAATTTTTCATCCAAGTGCAGCAGCAACAATAAAGGTGCACTGCGGAAAAATTCGCTTATAAATATTAGGTATGCAAAATATAGATTGAAAATAATATGCAACTTTTTTTAAATTTCCTTGAAGTAATTACTTTAAATAAAATATATAAAAAGCATGGAGATTTTCGTTACTATCTATTTACAAAATTCAACTTCAAAATTTTTTTATTTAACTAGAAAGAACTTTTTTTTTTAATATTTAAGAAAAAAACTCTTTTTATGGCGAATGTTTTAAAATTATAAGGAAGTTAAAATTATAATAAAAAGCTCACAATTAAACTAATATATATATATAAGAGCAGTAAGATTCTGTCTTCCTTTCTTTAATATTTTTTACATTAGCTAGAACCCTTCAATATGTAAATATTATATATTTTCTGTGTTATAATTATTAGGAAGTTAAAACTAGAAAGTAAAACTTACAATTAAACTAATAAATATATATTAGAGCAGTAAGATTCTGTCTTCCATTCTTTAATAATTTTTACAGATATTTTTTTTATGCATATGTATTTATTGAATAATCTTTTACATTAGCTAGAAACCTTCAATATTTATATGATATTTATTTTCCGTGTTACGTATTCAATTGATTTTTCCTGCACTTCTTATTCAAAATTTCCATATGCATAATCTAATATTTTTGTCTCAGTGTCCCAGGGTTGGCAGGGGGTAGAGCTAGGGGTTTTTTGAGGAGCCAAGCGATGCCAGGCAAACAAACAACTTCATGGGCGACGTGCAAAAATTCAATTGCTACAACGTCTACGTTGTTGTTGTTACCTTTGTTGTTGTCAGCAGCAAATCACTGGCAAAATGCTCCCAGCTTCAACTTCAACTTGAGCCCCGAGACACTGCATCGCATCTCAGTTCCCAGTCTCTCGGAGATCTTCATGATCAGTTCCCGTTCCCCCCGGTCCCGGTCCGAACGTACGTACATACGAGTATATCTCTCGGTGAGCTTCGAGTTTTATGCATTTGTCAGGCCACACTTCGGCCTGCGTCGTCATCAAAAATAAAATATAAAAAAAGCGAAATAAACCATAAAAAAAAAAGCGCAAAAAATGTCAGTCAGTCAACGGCAGTTGCCTCGGTCTCCTCGCTCTCGGAAGACTCTCCTCGTCTCCTCGGGCCCCATGGAAGCAGCTACACTCCACCAAGCGCTTTCTTCCGTCACATTTGTCTGTTTTTCCATGCCCAAGACTCGACCAGTGCCTGCTTTCTGACAAGAGCTGAAATGTATCTTTCACCAGGTCCCAAGCATCTAGAGATGACAGTGTGAATGGAGATACATTTAAAAGATTCCGAGATATGGAGCCAAAATATTATTAATTTAATAATAAATGTACTAACTAAAAACTCAGAACCACTGAAAGTACTACAACTTTAATGATTATCTTATTTAGGTTAGACTGCTTTATAATATCAGTTATCTTCTAAAATAAAAATATTTCCTGAATATTTAACTAGGTATCGAAAGACATCTCTAAAACGGGTCCCATCTCTGCATCAATATATCGATTACAGGGCCGCCTCCGTCACCTTTTTCCCCTTTTGTTAGTCCGCTAATATGATAATAGTCCATACATGTGTCTGAGCCAAGGTTCAGACATCTCCTGAGAAAGCTAAGCCCCGTTCTCGATGCACACACATAGCCCGAGCCCAGTGGAGCCAACTGCATGCACTCCCTCTGGCCGCCATATCACTACCCATTCCATCCTTGTTCTCACTGTGATGGAAAACCATTTTCTCTACACAACTCCAATCGACGCTCCACTTTTTTGTGCTTTTTCCTCTTTCTGTTGTTTTGGTTTTTGCTTTTTTCGTTGTTGTGTGTAGCTAACATTTTTTATGCTCCAACTCCAACTAAACAATCAACTTTTCAAACTGTTTTTTCTCTCGCTGCCCCCTCCGCGCTCTCTGTTTTTGCCCGGCTATTGCTTTTCCTATTTGCTGTTGGCTGCACTTTTTGACGGCTTTTATTGTTTGCCAATTTCTGGCCCCCGAGACCAGCGAAGCATTCCATCCTATAGCAAACCAAACCGAACCGAACCGAACTGAACCATACCACTCCATTCCGCGACGCACTCTCTGAGTCTAATCCCAGACCGCCCTCCTCCTGGCCCCAACTGGTTGGCTTACACGCAGAAAAAATGCACTTATAAATATTATCAGCTTTGTTAACTCAATTGAGAAGGTTTTAAGAAGCTGTAAGAACAGAAATTTAATTGTTAAAATATTATTAAACTTAATTTACGAATTTCCTTAATTGAAAACCAATTTTAACTAATTTTGTAGGAGTTGATCTAAGGCTTTAAGACCAGAAATTTAATTATTAAAATATTATTAAAATTAATTTACGAATTCACTTTATTGTAAACCAATTTAAATTATTTTTTTCAGTGCCTTCTACTGCCCCTTATCCCTCCTCCTGGCTGCGCATCCATTGTAAATCCGCTAGGCAGTTGAGGAAGCGTTTTGTTCGGCTTGTTTGCCGATCGAAGGAGGCTCGCTGACAGACGGCGAAAAACACAGAGAAAGAGAGAGAGAGAAATGGTGAGGAAAAAGGGGCTTTTCCCGTAGTTCTCCTTGATACTCGCTTTTCCTGCACTCTTTTTCCCCGCACGATCTCTCCTATTTATTATTGCCCGTGCATTTGACTTATTCTCACTGATCTCCGGGAACAGAGAGAGAGGAAGAGGCTCGAATCGAATCGCTTTGCTTCGCCTTGGATCGGCGGCTGGTTCGATTTAGATGGCATGTCTGGGCATTTGTTGACGTAAATTGGCATTAACCTTCTCGGCGACCTCCTTCCGCACTGCAAATTCAAAAGAGTTCCGAAAGTTGAAGCCACAAGGGAAAGGCTGAATTTGGTTACTGCAATTTATAGATTTTTTTATGGGTTAATTCCACTTTTAAAGCATAAATCTCATAGAGCATAGCTGGCAAGTGCTGTTATTGCAGGCAGATACGGGAAATAGAGAACGATATAAGGCTTAAAGTTGGGGGAAAATTTAAAAATCATTTTTCCAAATATGATGGTTTAAAAAAGTATCGCAATGGTTAATACGATTTAAAAGCCTTATGTTTATTTAAATATTTAAGCAGAATGCAAAGGGAACTTAATGTTTTCGAGATAAATATTCCTTTCCATCTTAATCTCCCTAGAAATTTTTAAAAATTATTAAGAAGTAAACAAATGATGCACAAGTTTTTTCTCTTGTTCATTTCAATTGTTTCCACATTATTCCCATTCAAAAACATTTTTTTAGTGACTCCAACATAAAAATCTAAAATCCAAGAGCTAAGCCATTACGCAATAGATTTTTCAAAGTCGCTACGAAATTGGATTCGGATGATCTAATTGCCTTGTCGGAAGCTTTCTGACCTTTAACATTCCGCTTCAGTGCAAAAAACGCTGTTTGTTTGTTTGGCTTTCTGCGATCGTTTATTTTGTCCCGCCAGTCGTTTATTAATTAGCGAGTGTCGAAAATATGCAAATCAAACATTTCTTGTACATTTGCGCGGCGTGGAGACAATGAGACAAAGTCTCGTGAGAAATCGAGAAATAGAAAATTATAGCGCCTCTTAGAGCGAGCAGGAGAAACAAAAGAAGAAGTAAAGTGAAGAGAAAAAGATGAAAACAAAAAGTATTTACAGTTAGTTGATTGTGCCCATTTCATTTTTGTTGGCTTTTAGATGGTTACCAGTCCAAACTCCCCCCTTTTCCAACTCCCTTTATCCCCCTCCGAAAAAAATAGGAATAAAAAAATAAAAACACACAAAAGAAGCCAACGAACGCAATGTCTCCAAAGATGAGAGGAAGCTGAAAAGGCGGGAGAATACAGTATACACTGGGTACAGTGAGCCATAGAAGGGTTCACTGTAATGCCTAAATAAAGATAAATTACTTCTATTTATTTCTATGAAATTTTTAGAGTTTATATCTTTAGTTTTACTTTAAATACTTCAATACATTATGATATTAAAAGGTCTATAAACTTTATGGGTTTCATGTTGCCTTAATACTTTAAATACTTCAATATATTATGATATTAAAAGGTCTATAAACTTTATGGGTTTCATGTTGCCTTAATACATAAAAAATAATTTTATAAATTTATTATTTAATTACTATTTAATTATTATCAGAAGTTCTCTTTATGTAGTCTTCACTGTAACTGGAAGCCGAAGAAAAGTAGCCGAGAAGATGTAAAAGAAGAACGCGGGTGGGGCCGCCAAACAAACAAACAAACGAATTATGAACCAATTTACAAATTACCAAAGCCCCCAGAAGAGAGCCCAGACAAAGGCAGAGCGGCAGTGTTGGGGTGTAAAGGGGTACAGTGAACTAGGGACACAGAGACAGTCAGTCTGCTTGTGATGTAGCTGCTGCTGCCCCTCGAGGAGAGATTAAATCCAAGCCCCTTCTAGGCAGAAGCCATTGACCAAGTAACGAGTTTCGAGACCCGATTTCGAATCTGCCAATCCACTTGCCATGAATTACTAGACTTTATTCCAGGCTAATGAACTGTTCAAGTAATAATTAAAGTTTTATTAAATAAATCTTTATTGAATTAATTTTAAAAATTCATTAACTAATTCGATAATTGAATTATATGCATAAGAAGTACCATTTTCAAACATTTTCCTAATAGTTTCTATTATAAATGTCTGACGAATCCAAGTCTAAGGCACACAAGAAATATCCCAAAGTAGTATAGCTTCAACCTGGTAGTAACCACACTGAATGTTGAGGACGGTCAGCAAAAGTAGTACTGATGACAACTCAGAAGGGGTCAGAAACATTTATCTTTATTTAAGAAAATTGTTTAACTACAAGCACTGTCACTCATATACGAGTATTACGAGTATTTTCTTTAAATTACTGTCCCCATGAGCTCCAGCAAATTTATGGTTTACTTACTTGCAGTTCAATAAACTCTGAAATCAAAACATTAATAATTTTTTTCGTGGGAAAAGTTACAGGAGAGAATGATAAAGTTATATATGTAATTGATATTTCCTCATTTTTAAAAACATTTCTACTTCCTGCTCCTTATTAAATTCCTGAAAAAAAAAATAACTCATTAAAGATAACCATCAATCTTCTTTGGCCTTTCTCTAACTGGAATTCAAACTGTACAAATATTCCCTACCGCTCTCTGAAGAGAACCCCTTTTTTCCCATCCTTGGTATCCATGGCAGGCTCCGGGTTCTTTGCTCATTATTATTTAGCCGATTTGCTCATTTTGCTTCCTTCCTTCATTTTATTTGCTTGCGCCTGTCGTCTCGTTTACGGTCCGCTTATGCCCCGTACTTGGCAGATACAAAGATACAGAGATACACTCGCCTCGACATGAGTAAGTAAATATATCTTCTGTTCGGCGGGTTCTTGGAAATTGTGGTCCGCCGCCATCTGCTCCCCTCCTACTTCTTCTTCTTTTTTTCCGCTCTTTCTCTGTCTGTTCACCTAGCGAATTCAATTAAAATGCCGCTCTCCAAGCTCAGAGCTCAGAGCTCCAAGCTCGAAGCTCGAATCTCGGCTCTGGTCGCCGGTCTTTGGTCTTTGGTCGCGGCTTAGTGTGTTGAACCCGGGCGATGCTCCACATCGGCATCCACAGCCACATCCATATCCACATCCACATCCACATCCAGAACCAGAGCCAAAGTGTTATTAATTTGTGAAAGTTCTGGTTGCCACGCCCCCACATCACAGAACACACCTGCTGGGGCCGCTTTTAAAGACACTTTCATGGCATTATATTTGCTCGAGCTTATGTGACACGTATCAAACGCATCAGGATTTTAATATATAATCCTGGAAAATATTAGAGGGGTCAATAGAATTTTTGGAAATAAAGCCTTAAGATATTACCTATAAAATTATAAATATGCAATGGAAATCAATTATAAATGGCTTCCTGATTTAATTCTAATATCAAATCTATAACTAGCAACAAGAAATACATTCTCAATCTAAATTCGAACAAAACATTTCTTTATAAAAATACGAAACATGAGTACAGATTAAATAAAAATCAATTCAAACTCGGCAATCTTTCAACACCTGGCGTTTGAGATAAAGCTAAATCGGTTTCGCTTTGCCTCAACTCAAGTGCCACAAATCGCACACAGCATCGACATGAACCTGCCACATTTGAATTACAAAACGATTTGGGGCGCAAAATCGAATTCGATCTTGTCGCATTAATTACGTTAATTTGCTCACGCTCACGCTTCTCGTTATCCGTGAATTTGCATTTTATTGGCCATCGCTTCGACTCGGTTATCAGTCAAGGATATCTCGATGAGATTCTGGATTTCATCAGAGCTCCCTAGCCTGACTCAGCTAAAAATTTCTTCGTCTTATCAGCATGGAATACACTCTTTTTCGCCGCTGATAAGATTCACCGAATGATTCAACACTTTTTATGAAAGTATAAATAGCTGAAAAAAAAGCGTTGCATAAATCGAAACTTGTTTCCCTTTCTCGGTCTCTCGATTTTCAATTTCGGATTTAATAATCTTCCTAGAGAGAGGCTGAAATTAATTTGGCAAAAAAACAAATAGCTTGGCTGCCCCGTCCGACAAAAGATACAAATAGTTGCAGATACAACTCGTGTGTGGTTGTTGCTGCCGCTGCTGCTGCTCATTGCGCAGTTAATTTGTTCAAGCGCTCAATGCGTCAATACCATTTGACTTTCACTTATTTGCTTCACTCGCCACGGCGTCGGACACCCAAATCTGAACAATGGAGGTGGAGGAGAAGCTGCTCAGATACAGATACAAATGTAAGAGACAGATGCAGATGTAACAGGAAGCTGATTATGCAATCTGAGAGAGGGAGATGACAAAAAGATACTCACTACAAATATTCCAAATATGACAAAAAGATACTCACTACAAATATTCCAGATATATTACCTTATATTTAATTTAATTCATAATAATTTATAGTTTACTAATTACCTATTGCTACTTTTATTTTTTAAGAAAGGAAGTTGCTTAGTTTTATTATTCGTTAAAAATAGAATCCATGCCTTATCGACCTATTGTTCTTTGAGTATTTTTATAACTTAAGAAACACCTTTAGTTTATCCATTAAAAATAAGTTTTAATAGTATTTTGTTCCCTCTTTTATACGTTATTTTTTAAATATTTATAATAAAATCAGAAAGTCCCTCTAATATAAATATTCAACTTTTACAAATGAGACCTTCATAATTTTCCGACTTTAACAGATCACCAAGAGATTCCTTGAAAGGAAAATTTATTTTCCCCAACATATTCAGTTTTCCTCTGAAAAAAAAAAGAAATACTTCTATGTGGCCCTGGGATAATGACCTCAGATTGATACTGTCACTTTCAGATATAGTTCTTTCACGCTCCTCTACTCATTTCTTGGGGAATACATGTTGGAAATACATGTGTCCCCCCAGACAGTTTCTTGACTCATATGTGATTCATTCTATGCAGCATTTTCCCCATATATAGACGAGATACAGATACAGATACAGCCGCAGCAGCAGATATAACAACAACAATCCGTGAGATACGATTTCTTTTGGGTCGCATTTGTTGTTGTTGTCGTCTGGCGCGCGCAATTGATGTTGTAACATGGCTACCACGAGTGCAACACCCCCCCAGCCCCCCAAAGCCACCATCCCCTCTTGACGGAGCACTCCCCCAATCCGAAAATGTGTGACATAATCTGTGCAGACTTCGATGTTGTTGTTACACTGGAAATTAAAATTAACTTAAGATAGGAACATAAATAAAATATGATTTGCTGCTTTCAGAAAATATAAGATTAATTATAATAATTGTAATTAATTTTTAGAATGATTAGCTATTTAGTGAATTCTTAGCTTAAATTTAGAGAAATTAATTACCTATAAAGTAAAAAATATTTGTGATATTCTGTCAATTGATTGTGATTATAATTTATTGTTAAATATTAATTTATTGGTAAAAAAATTAGTTATAAGATATTTATAACCAGAACACTTTTTTATATTTAGCGCTTTCTTTTCCACTATATTTTAACTATTAAATCTATTTTTTTTCCCCAGTGCACTGCTTGCTTTTGGGGCTGCTGCCTTTGCTTGCAGTCTCACTCATTCAATAAGTCAGTCAGAGTCCAAGACGCTGGTGGGTTCAATGAACCACAGCTCCGCCACCACCGCTGGCTTTTGTGTAAAACAAAAACCAAGCACCAAACACAACAACAACTACCAGAAAAAAAATAAAAATAAAAAACTTAAATATTTTTCTGCCTTTTTGGTCGAATATGTTACAAATTTTGTTTCTCTCTTTTTTTTTTTTTTGTTGCCAACAATGTTTGTTAGTTTTGCTCGCCCCGCTCGATGGCAGGCGACTCTGTGAAATCACTTACTGGTTTTTATGCGACCAACCAGCAGCAGCAACAACAATAACAACAAAATTAGCAACAACAACAAAAACGCCTTATGAACAACTGTAAATTTGTTGGCAGCACGTTACTCATTTAGCCGCTTCGCACCTTTTTTACCAGTAAATCCTCCGCTTAAGGTAAAAATATCAACTTTATCAGAGATTGCACAAAAAAGTATACAAATATTTTAATTTAATTTGGAGGAGTTCGAGAAAAATGGAAAGATCGGATGGAAAACTATGTGGAGACTCAACATATTCGACTCTATATGGTCAGTAATAATTTATAGTTAGGTCTTCAATTAAGAGAAATGTAACAGGTACCTAAATAATTCACATAAATACGTAAAATATTTCAAATTGATAGGAAACTTGCTATAATTATAAAGTGATTTTATTGCCAGCTTCCAGATATGCGTAATTTTTAAATACCAAAACCCAGTGCACCTTATATAGACCTTGCCTTTGTTTGCCTTACACCGAAGTATTTTTTCCATATTTCTTTTTGCTACTTAACGTACTCACAACGATTTCTGCCCCAATGAAACAGCATTGAGACGTCACCCGATCACTCTCGAGTCTTAGGAGACCTTATTGACTATATAAACTATGCGCACATAGAGATATTTCTATAATTACTAAACAAATGCCAATGTCAGGCCAATGCAATGCAGCGACGACTGCAGCCAGCCGGCGGTGGCAACAATCACTTCAGGTATTACAACAGCAAACAATCATAATTATATGGCAGTCTTGAGTTCAGCCCGACTTAGGTCCAACCGATCCAAACCGATCCGATCCGATCCGAGCTGAGTGGAGCCATGTCGGTTTGAGGCGGTTGCCTCGTTTCACACTTTTGTTTATGGAAAACCTAATGCAAGACGATCTGCGACGAGTGCGACCGCAGCGCAGGGCGGGCAAGAGATTGAAAAGCATTTCGTAAAATAATTGTTGAGAAATTTGTATGGCCAAGAGAGCAATTACGAGGCGAACCAGACCAGCCCAAAAGCTGCTGCTGCTGCTGCTGCTGCCACTGATGTATGTAGCCCCCTTTTGAGTCTGGAAACTCCCTTCACCCTTTCGCCCGCCCCTGCACCTTGGAGTCGCCCCCTCTTCGCGCTCAAGCTCACACCATGGGCCGCTTAATGACCCTATTTTAATTTCAAGCATCGCTTGTCCATCGCACTTTGCGGAATTTACATTATACGCATACATATTTCTCAGTCGCTTATTTCGGTTTTCGTTTTTTTTTTTTTTCCGCTTTTCTTGTTCCTCTGTTTTTGTTTTTTTTTAAGCTTTTGAAAAGCCGCCCTGGAAACGGAGCACAGTGGAATGAAAAGAAAATTATTTGGGAAGTTTAAAATATTTTAAAAAGAAGAGTTTATATACTTAAAAGTTACCTCATGCTTACAGAAGCTTTTAATTTTAAGATTATTAAAAATTAAAGTAGAAAGTGTGAGAATATATATATAGAAAACATTTAGAAAACTCGTTGCTTTCCAAATATGATAAACAATCTCACTAATTCTTCAAGAAATCGATGAAACTAATTAAATAAATACAAATATGTTTTTTTAAATACATTAATAAGTCATCAAGGTTTTAAATTAATAATTTAAGTTTTCTTTTATACATTTTTTTAAAATATAATGTGTTTTATTTTATTTTTGAAATTAATTAATTATTTAATGATGCTTTTGTCTCTTTTAGTAGTTTTTTTAAATTCTTTCTTATAGTTTTTAATCCTAACTTTGGCATAAATAATTATTTTCTTACCACTGTACCCTACGTTGCGTTCACGGTGAAGAAGCGACGAAGCAGAGTTGACTTTTGGACGCTAATATGACGACGATCTTGGCCTTAGGGTGAGGCAACCATCAACGGCAGCCACAGCAATATCAACAAGAAACAAAAAATGAAAACAATGAGAGCAGCAACAACAAACAGCAACAGTAACAAGAGCTAAGGAAGCCAGAAAAAAAAATATATATTTAAGACAATGGAAATTCATTTCATTCGCTGGGCCTGGGCCTGAGAGACAGACTTCTTGGCCAAAGGCAAGGTCTCCGAGGGGTCTCCCTTTCCAGCCCCGATAGCCTCACCCTCTGAGAAATTAGCTGCCTCAGTTATTATCATTGTTGTTGGCCAGACGTTTCTATATCTATATAAGTGATCGTCGTCACTGGCACTTCATGTTTGCCTTTCAACTTGTCTATCCTCTCTTCTCCACCTTATATATATATGTGTAGTTTTTTTTTTTGCATCCGCTTCCGCAACAACAATTATTGTATTAGCAGCAACAAGGAAAATTTTGTTACCCAAGAGCTATCTTGGCGGTAAAGCTTGACCTCAAAAATGAAAAGTTGAAATGAAAAATATTTAATCTAATGTGAAAATCGCTGGAGCGTCATCGGCTTTTGTTCACCTTTTGGTGCTGATAATGACGACACGACAACTATTCGCTGAGAGTGAGAAATTGTATCACTCGCTCGCTGATTGTTCTCCCCTTTCTAAAACTCTTGAAACTCCTCCCCGTCACTTAGATAATTATATGAATTTAGAACGTTGTTGGGAACGCTTTTTGGAGCGGAGGAATTTTCATTTGGGTAGGTTTTTTCAGTCTTAAAACAATTGAATTAAATTACTTGTTTAGGGACTATTTTCTGGTTTTTGTAATAATAATAATACTTTATATTCGATGTATTTTATACATTTTATATACAAATGTTATCTTATTCAAATATTTTCCAGCATTATATATTATATATAATTTTAATAAGATTCGTAATGATTCGTCTTATTTGTCAAACCTGCAAATAAAACCAAAAATCACAACAAACCATAATGAGAAACGTTTATTGTTATACTTTTTCACATAAATCACAAAAAATCTCATAAATGTAAACCGATTTAATATGTTTCGCTTTTGATTTGTGACAATTCGCTTGATGACTTTTGATTACTCATAGAGGCATTGATATTTATTTGCATTGGATTATCGGGGCTCTCTGGGATTTAAGAGAGAGCTCAAAAAAGTTCAGACAAAGACCCAAGCTCAGTCACATGATTTTCGCGTCTCTCTGTTGATCACAACACCCGCACATGCAATGAACTGAATTGCTCATGATCATGATCAGCCGATCTCGGCTTGATCATCAACATCATCCAGTGCACATCTGACTGATTTATAAAACTGTGGGGCGGAAAAAACAGGGAGGAGGGACTCGAGAAGGGGCCTTGTGCATCTTGTGCAATTTTAATAAATATTTACATTTGTTTCAAACCAATTTGCGCAATTTGTGCAGCTGCCTGAGAATTCTCCAAGTCGTAGAACAAGGGAGGTGAAGCTTATAGTACTCGTAGTAATATGTGCGAGGTTTGCGTTGAAAACTTGTCAACTGTTTTTCTATAGTAATATTTATTGGCTTCATTTTGATTTGATTTATTTATCTTGAACACATTTTTTTAGATGAAACTAAGGGAAATACTAGTATTTATTAAGGGTTCATATTTCAAGTACAAATTGTTTGAGCTCAAACTTTTTTGATTTAACAATAGATATGTATTTTTTTGAGTCATGGAAGATATTATACAATTTTTAAATAAATAAAAATAATATCTCAAGAAATGTATAAATTACTTTGACAAAAAAAATCCTTTAAACTTAGTAAACTCTACAGGCAACCCCTTGGCATTTTTTTAATGTTTTGTCATCAGTTTTGATTTGGCGTGCGCTGCTCATTTGCCAAAACAATTTACGAGAAACAATTGCGATGAGTTAAGCCCAAAGGGGGTGGTGGCAAGTATGGGAAGTATTTTATGGGAGACAGAATATCCATTAAAAGTTGCTAGACTGCACTCAGGTTGGGCGGCTAACTGAGGCCAAGTCAAAACTCAGCTCTGGGACAATGCACACGTGCGACTTGAATGACGGCATGTCACCCCACGGAATCCTCACCCTTCTTCATCTTCATGTGACAAACAGATGTGCGATTAGCAGATAACTTTCAATTTTCGCCTCGATGCACTCCCCCTTCGAAAACGAAGCGAACTCCACACTCCACCAAAATGGCAGACTGATGGATCTCCCCATTGATATCTCCCCGACAGAGACAGAGAGAAATTCTAGATGGGCGAAGGGGGATGCTGGGGATGATCTCTCCTCTATTTTTATCAATGGCTTGCCATCATTGGCCATAACCAAAATTGGAACAATCAAGACATGGGCCCAGCAAAAACAGATGCCGGGGCAGCATCGGAAATAGTCAGGAATGCGACTAAATTTAGGCAGAGACAAGAGATACTAGCTGGAGAATAGGGATGGATGCAGAGAAAGAAATAATTAGAAAGAGGTTTTACATTAAATAATAACAAAAACAAGTGATAATATAAAAAAATCAGGAATTTTAGCTAGATATTCAATTTAACTTGACTTATTAAGTTTCCAAGATGTTATCAGAAAAATTCAGCAATCAAAGCTTGTTATCATATAGAAAAATTTCTTTATAATTTAAATTAATATAGATTCCTCTTAAAGTATATGAAACTATTTCTCTCTGTAAAGAAAAAGGCAATGGGACACATGCACTTACACATGTTCCAGACGAACTCAGAGGGCGACTTCTCGACTTCGACTTCGCCTTCGTCTTGCTCGGAGTGTGCGTATTAATAAAAGAAAGTGCAATGAATTCCCAAATATGTTAAATTGTCTACCAAACAAAGGAACCAAACAGGAGGGTGGAATAGGGGAAAAAATGGGAGGCAGGGCCCCCCAATAACATATGTGCAACAGATACTGCAAGCGATTGAGGGAGTCGCAACGCTCAGCTCCCACTTTTCCTCCCCGATTTTCCTCTCACAATTCTCTGCCGGTCGTGGGTCGTAATTAAAATTGAAGTGGAGGCACTAAATTTAACAGCCCTCAATAATGATCAGCCGTTGGAGTGGCAGAGATCGGGAAGAAATATGAAGTAAAGATAGGAATAGAAGGAAATATCCAATAAAATATTAAATTCCACTAATAGGAGGAAGAATTATTAAAGATAACTACACAAAAGAATTCTCTAAATATTATATCTTCCTTGCCCAAAGCTAACAAGTTGATTTTGTGAAAGGATTCTTCAGTATAACAACCTGTCTGACTATGCTTCAACCCAACACAGCCCCAGTACGAGTATATGCATTACATATTCCTTTGTTCCCTTTTCCGATCCGTGTTTCAGACTCATTTGCCGAAAACAAACTTTCCCATTCATGTCTATCAACTGTATACACACATTATGCGATATGCCACGCCCAACTACAGCACATTACATGGCCCATCATGCAATTAGTTGGACTAACCCCTTTCCCCATATGCGATTATACCAAAAACTTCCTTGCGGGCTGCCACATATGAGCGAATGTGAGTAAATATAAGTGAATATGGCCAAGTGTGAGTCTATAAAAGCGGAGCACAAAGCAAACTTCAGGCCAAGGATGGATGAGGATGGCTGGGATGGCTGTGATGGCTGGGATGGGTGTGTGAGCGTAGAAAAAGAAAAGTAAAAACTCAAATGAAAAATCATACAAAAGGCGCATAAATTAGCAATGGTCTGTAATTCCAAAAAGGGTCGAGACCGGCCCCGCAAAAGTGGCCGGGAAAATTTTCATAAATATTTTTTTCTCTTCTACAGGGAGCAATGGTCTAAGAAGGCAGTTACAGTCGGCGTGCCGGCGACGCATTCATTAGTTTAATATTAAAATAGTCATCATAAAATGGTAGCTAAAAGTCTGAAACAATGTGCAGCAAAAAAAAAAAAAAACAACGAAAAAATGTTAAAAACCGGGAAGAAGGTGAAAAGAAAAACATATCAGCAAGTACGAAGGGCCGAGATTTATGAACTGCAGTCAAGGAGTCATACTTGAATACAACTAAAGTCAAAATATTAGCAGGTTAAGGAGGTTTTAAAGGTTATTTAATAATTAATTAAAAATTTTTACATAATATATTAATTGTAAATCAGTTTAGATACTGCAAGAAGGGTTTTGTTTTTAGTTAAAGTTAATTTTTAAAAATATGTATTTCTTTTGGAAACTCATAAAATATTAATCAATAGCAGTAAAAGTTAAAACAAATGTTTAATGAAGTTATAAATACCACTATTATGACCACAACTGTATGCATCTAGGCGAAACATCTTGAACTGTATCTGTAGGTCTTGGAATCGCCCCAAAGTCGCCACTCGTCTTGCAACAACCCCCCGATATTCCCTACGAATAAATTGCCCTAAGCGGAGCAATGAACTATTAACGAATGTGGCCCAGGCACTCGTCTCTGCGTTCAGATTCAGACTCACTATAAAGTATATATACTCGTGTGTACTCCCGGAGTATGTGTGTAGGTGCTAGGGCGGGTTTTCTTGAGTCCGCGATAAGTATTGTAATAATTTAATATGCTGCCATATCAGGCATGCATATTTATGGACTGCGATGACCTTGAAGCACTCGAGAAGCAATGCCAGTGGCGAAAAGGTTCTCAGGGATAAAGAGAAATACTGCTTATTTACATTTATAAGCGATTTCGCTAGAAAAACCTTAAAGAAAAATAATAAATATTTGAATTATACGAACATCTTATTAAAATAATAAAAAATTGTTAGGTTTAGCGATTCATAACCACAATTTGAGTTGAATATTCATGCCTACTCGTAATCCTTTGTTTTCTAACCAACCCTCAAGACCAATTCCAACCAATAAAATCCCTAAATTATCCGGCTTTATTCCTACTTATCTCTCTTTTGTTTCCTTTTCATCCATAGAAGGTCGTTGCTACTCTAAGTCAACACAAATCAGTTGTCAGTCATCAAAAAATCGCTAGTGGAATCCCCCTTCTCATAATTATTGAAATTTGCATTTTTGAGAAACAATTAAACCGAGAAAGGAAGGAAGCAAAGGCAGAAGAACCCCTTTTCAATTGCGAAAACAAAACGAGACAAGCTACACTCAACAATTTCAATGTGATAGATCAATTGTCTGGGTCCCGGGAGAGGAAACCGAAGAGGAAACCTTGTCCGGAGCTGTCTTCCTGTCCTCTCTATTTCTGGGTTGTCTTGGTGGCATTCAAAATTACCCAGACAACGCGTCAAATCTCTTGACTTTTGGCTATTTTGCACAAAGGAAAATAAAAGGGAGTTTTTATTAATTGGATATTTTAATTTTTAGTTAGAAGAAAGATACAAAGTCAAGTGACTTATATAATAATATATAATTCCATGATCTTCTTATTGTTTGTATTTTTTTCTGTGCACCCTAACCCACAACCCACAGTCAACACGTCTGCAGTGCGCGCCCATTCCTATTTGGTTCCTTTGGGTTCCGTTTATTTTTTTCCTACCCGGTTTCTTTTTCTTGCTCCAGTGAATCTCTCTGGTCTTGGTCTTGCTCTTGGTCTTGTACTTGGGTTTTGGTCTTGGTTTTAGCCATAGTTTTAGTTTTCTTTTACCTTGCTTTTCACCTGTCCGTCGTGTGGAAATCATGTGAAAACATGTGGCCGCCAGTCAAGCAGTCAGTCAGTCCAGTCACTCACTCATCCACTCATTCACTCATTCAGTTAGCCAAGTTTCAGCAAGAGCCGCAGCAACAATGGGGATCAACAAATTAAAGTAATTTCCTACCGCAACGTTTCCACCATTTACTCTTTCGAAAAGGTAAGCTCTACATTTTGAACCATTATTCAAACTCTTTGAAGTGTTTTCTTAGAGAGTATTACCCTATTCGTTGTGGGTTTGGAGCTGAGCATTTCTCCAGCCAATGCTGGTTGATTTTCCTCGGATTTCCAATGCGTTAATTGGAGCTTTTCATATGCCAAGTGCACGGCCAGCGGCTATAGCTATGTAACTACCAAATTACAAGACAAAGACATTTCATTTCGTTTCGATGATTCGCAGAAAGTTTTTCAAAGTATACCCCTTCAATATCCTTCAGAGACGTCATTATTAGTTTATTATTATGGCATTGCATACAAAAAATGTTGCTATTTTAAACATGAAAATTCTCCATTCATCCAACTACGTCACTCTTCAAGCTACGTCACACCGAAAAAGGCTACAAAAAAATTCCCTACTTTAAATGGTAAGTTAAACAAAAATGTCCCCTGCATTACGTGAGTTAATTTGCATAGTTCTTTGAGCACCCTGCCGGGCTTTAGAGCCGTAAACTATTCTCGAGGCCCGAGGTGTCGTCATCTCGGCGTCATCGCTGCCTCAGCGAATGGTGTCAATCTCACGAGCCGTTGGAAATTAATAAAGCGAGTCAACGGCTGCACCAGCAGCAGCAGCGTCATCTGTATCTGATAGATACATTTGCTCATAAGCATAAATAATGCGATCGCAGTCGAAAATCTAGCACTGTGACTGTGGCTCCGCCAGCTTATCCAGGCTATGCGTCAGCCAATAAAGGCGGGTGGTGGTGGGGTTGAGGGAGGGGGCGTGGCTGCGGCTTTTGACTGACATTTATCGCCAGCTTCAATTGTTGCAACAGAGTTTGTTTTTGTTTTCAGCTTTTTTACTGTTTATCGGTTTTCGGTTTTCGATTTTGTGTTTGCTACACTCGGAAAATGGAAAATATTTCTAAAAAACTATAAGGATTTAAGTAATTATTGAGTTTATTTATAGGATTTCTTATTTCCTTGTTGTTGAAGCATCACAAAATTTTTAAAATATTTTATTCCGCAACTTTAATGCCATAATATTTAATTAAAATATTATATTTTCAACTTTTCAGACTGACTAAAGGCTTAAAAAATACTTTAAACCATTTAAATATTTCCAAAAATTATAACCCTTTAAGAAAAGTTATTTCTGATTTTTAAAAATTTGTTTAAAATATTTTATTTTAATTCCTAAGGTAGGAATATATTTTGTAAATTCATTTAGATTTTCTTCTAGTGCATTTTTGTATTTTCGGTTGCTGGCGACGAATACTCAACGCTCAACGTTTTGGAAAATTTAGCACAAGGTTTCCACAAAGCAGCCAGCAAAATGAGCAATTGTGGCAATACAGTGCCGCAGCGTCGCAGCGCCACGTCGAAGTCGAAGTTGAAATTGAAGCTGCAAAACGCCAATACACCACCAAAGTTGTTGCTATTGCTGGCTGCATTCAAATCGTAGTTGTTGCCCAAAATTGTAAATAAATAAATACTTAATTATGTTGTTTTGGCCGCACCGCTTTTGGCCGCGGCAAAGAACTGGAAGCTGAGGCAGACACAAGGAGGAAAAAAAAGCACATTGCGCATACGCCATGTTCAACAACACGATCAGCATTAGCGGCGAGGTGAGAATCGAGACCTTTTCTCAGCCAGTCACTCAGGAAAGGAGCCAAGCACTTGTTGCCAATTAATCAGGCACTTGAATAGTTAACTTGAGCGCTGTCGCAAACATTGCGTATACGAGATGGTGGTTGGTGAGAATGTAATTTAGTAATTTTAGTAAGTAATAGCTAGTAAGTAATAGAGGCAGCTCAGAGCAAGGAAAACACTTTCCTGAGTTAATATACATTTATTATTGATTTGAATATGAATGGCAGCTTTAATTAACTTAAGATTTCTGTGACAATATAGATTTAAAAACTAAGTAAAATTGAAAAAAGTTAAACAATTAATTTTGTAATATTAAATAGTAATTATAATAATAATAATATTATTTCTTGACATTTTAAAAATTTATTAAAATACTGATCAATGCATTATTTCGCTTCATATACCATCATAATGATTTAGTGATCTCCCAGGGCAATCTGCTTGCAAAACCGCACTTAATCTCCCATCTAGAATCCGATGAGCAACACTTTCGGTTGCGAAATGCCATTGAGGCGACTCAGCAGAGTGTGGCATCCACATCCACGTCCACATCTCAAGTCCGCATTTACTGACAGCTGCTTACAGCTTACTGATGCCGCTTGCTGCTACTTATGTTGCAGCAACAACTCCACCTACAGATAAGCAGGGAAAAGCGCGGGGGAAAAGCAGCAGCACCAGCATCCGCTGTTGCGGCAGAACAAAATGCAAAAACAAATGCGCAGCGAGGGACGGTTGAGCTGAGACTGGGTCTGAGACTGAGTTCGAGACTGAAGCCAACGACCGCAAGCGTGCAGCGACAACAGCAACAAAGGCAAAGACAGCGCTCCAAAAAATGCAGCAGCCAAACAAACCACTCGACTGGGATCGGAATTCGTTTCCTCCCCCGTTTGCCACGCTGCCGCAGGAACCCCTCACAAGCCGGAAGTAAAATCGGGCAAAGAGAAGATGTTGCTCCGGCTGTTGCTGCTGCGATGTTGCTGCTGTTACTGCCGCTGCTGCTGATGTTGCTGCATCTGCATTTGCGGCGCTCGCGAAAGCAGGAAAGCAGCAGCAAGTGCCAGTCGCAGAGCTCTCTGCATTCTCTCATGGAAGAAAACAGGGAGTGCACTGTTCAAAATAAATAAACTGCAGTCAAAATATTTTCTAAGTGAAGAAGGCAAATCAATAAAGTAACCCAAAGTCTTATCAAAACGTAACTTTAATTAAGAAGTCCGTAGTTCTTTATCATTATTAATTATTATATATATTTAAAACATTAATACAGTATTTTATTTTTATAAATACTCTTTTCTCTGCGTGCATCGCCTCTCTTCAGAAAATAGAGTTTGGCACACAAAAAAACTTTCAAGTCGCCGTTGCACTTCCCCTCGAAATCCACTGAAAACTGAAAACTAAATACGGGAAGAGCGCCGAGCAATTTCCAGAGAATCACCATTTGGCACTTGTCTCCGCCTGCCTCGGCCTCTGTCCCTCCTCTCTGGTTCTCTGCGGATTTCGCATACACTTTCATCTCCGCTGTTCGCCTGTTACGATTTTAAGCTATTTTTATTGAAAATGAGCGATATTCTCAGCCATGGAAAGAGAGACACAGCAGGCACAAAGCGCTGGCCGAGAGTTGATGAAACTGTGTTAAGTGCATACTTTGGGTTTCCGCGATAAAGTAGCAGTCCAACCAAAGACCCCTTGGAATCTCCACCAAAAACTCCATCCCGAAAACCCTCCTCGAAAACTTCATTCTTGGAGGGTTCCAGAATGACTTCATTGTCACTGAGTTGCAGCAAGAGCTTTACTCTCAACGAAAACTCGACAAATTTGAATGATTCCCTCAGATGTACAGAGACACAGACATTGCTTCTGTCTATATATGTTTATGTTTATATATATGTAGGAGTATATATTCCCAGAGTGCAATCTTCAAGTTCCCCATTTTACCCCCGGCATTCTCCTTTATCTCTATTACTGTGTTTGTCGTGATTTTTATACTCTTACTGAGGGTATTAATATTTTTATAAATATTTTTTAAAATAAGTTTCTCAACTTGATGCTCTTATTAAAAATGTAACCTTATCCTATCTTTTTACAGATTTAAAAGACTTTTGCGTACAAATATGGATATTAATTGCCCACAATATGCACTGTTTTAATCATAAAAGTCTTTCTTATACTTGAAATATGTTCTATTATTCTCATTATGGTAAAATATAGGTAGATTTTTAATGTAAGGCAAGACAAACTTTATTAAAAATAACTTCTAGGGTATTTAGCCTTCGACTATAACCGCTGCTAGCTTCCTTCCGCATTTCAAACAAAAACTGCGCTTATTACGCCCCAACAACACCAGCAACCACGATGCATTAGAAGCTTCTCGGGAATACTGCGGGAAAAAATAGAGAAAAAGAGGGGGGGCCTATGTGAATGTAGAGGGGCCTGGAGGGTGCAACTGGCAGACGTTGCTTTTTAAGCTGCTCACACTCAACTCAGCTCAATTCAGTCCGCGCACACAGCTGCCAAGTGGCCGAGACTAAAAGCTGAGCACCGAAACAGCAACACAGAAACAGATATGAGGACAGAGACTCTGGGCGACAGAGACCTAAGGTTCTGGCAGTGGCTTTATATACAGTAGATACTCCTTAAAAGGGATTTAAGCTAATAGGATGTTCCTAAAAAAAAATATGGAAAAATATTTAAAAGCTTAGTTGCAGTTACAAATTTAAAAGGCTGTACAATATTAATTTATAAATTAATTATTAATTAATTAATTAAATTAATTAATTAATTAATAATTAATTTTGGTATTAGGTATTGGTACAAGGTTTTCTATTTGGAGTCATCCCTGTCCAGAGATTTAGCTTCTACTTCGGCTGCTGCTGTTTCTGTGACTGCATTTCGCCTCATTTCATTTGCTCTTGTCTCCGGCCCTAGTCCCCTGGAGCCTCCATGTTTCGTACTGTCGCTCTGGGACCGTACTCCGGAGCTTCCTTTGGCTTTTGATGGCTGTATGTACATATGTGTGAGTGTTTGGGTTTCCCTGTGGCTTTTGTGTTCTCCAACTCGGCTCCTCCATTACCAGTTTTCGCACGTTTGCTCTTCTGTATATTTGGCAACCGAAGAGAGTAGGCCGCTCCGCTCTGCTCCGCCTCTGAGAAGCGAGAATATCCAGAACAGAGAAGCGAGAACCGAGAACCAGAGAAGCCAGAACAGAGAACCCAATGGAGGTGAGAACCCAGAACCGAGAGAACCCGAGAGCTGCGTTTTATAGTAACCAACCGGCCGCCCGCAAACCCTCCGGTCATTTCGCACCCCCCGATTTCGGTGAGTGGAGTGAGCTGCTGGATGTTGCTGAACGCCTGTTCTCAAACGACTCAAACTGAGAGAGAGATAAAAGCATGCTGTGCAAGATGATGCTTCTGTGTTGATAAGGCCCCGGAGTGTCACGGTGTGTGTTTGTGGAAATTGAGCACAATTCCTATACGCACGCACGCACACAGCGGCGAAAGTATCTCGTGGATAGCCCGCCGCCACCTACTTATGTACTTTGTACTTTGCGATTCATCCGTAGGCCGAGATTCATTCGGATTGAGACGCCGCCGCCATCGTCGTCGTCGTCGTCGTCGTCTTTGGAAGGAACTTCTCTGAGTGAATTATGAAGTTGTCTTCGGCCGTTACGTGGGTGGTTACTCCGCCTGCCCTGCCTGCTTAAAAACCCCTCACCCAACCAAGTCCCAGCTCCTTAAGCCTCTCAATTTATCGTTGTACTTAAAATAGAGTCACCTCTCTAAGGTGCACTGCTATAAAAGAGGGACCTTTAGTGACAATTTTGACTTAAAAACGTAGCTAACTCAACAGAACAAATTTTAAAAAGTCAATAAATATTTATAGACATCGTTTTCTATTGATTTCTTTTCATTATCTTCTTCATAAATCCAGAACTGTGACCTTAAAAAACTTTAAATAATAAATAAACCGAAGACAAATATGAAAATCGATTCAAAATAAATTTCTTGCTGTGTAAACCTTCACAAAGAAGTAAAAAAAAAAACACAAACAGACTACATTGTAAGTCTAGAAAGAGTTTTCATCATCGGAAAATGCCCCGAAACCGTTAGTTGGATCATAAAATAAAAGTCGGGGCCAGAGATGAAGAGAAAAAACTTTGAAATGCATCTTTGTTTTTTTTTTTTTGTCATAGCTGTAAATGCAACTGACACACAAAAGCAACAGACGCACCGCGATCACGAGCTGAAAATGGAAATGGCTGTGAATGTGACTGAGTCTGACTCTAAGACTGAGACTCAGACTGAGGCTGGAGAAATGGAAATGGAGCTGTTGATGCTGGCCACATGCAAATGCATTCTTCTGGGCCACTCTAATGATCACCACGACATCACAATGATCGTGATGATGAGGCCGGACCAATGCCAATGACTTGCTATCCGCGGGCCTGTTCCAATAAAATCTGAGATTGACATCGTTTATCACTCACTTTGCTCGGTGCTTGCTACGGGTCATATAAAATCACTATTTTTTATTGAAACGAGATTTTTACATTAGGAGATGAGAAATTGGTTTGGGGTTTAGATAAGTTGTGGTGGAGGAGACCTATATTTTAGGGTCTTAGTAATAGAGAAAATCTACAAGAAGACTAAATTCATTTTGGTCTCCACTTATAATATATAAAATTTAACTATTAAACTACATAAACCCCTAATAAAACCAGTTCAAATTAATATAAATCCCATAAGAATTTTGAATTTCCATGCTTTACCACAAAAATCAGGAAATATTTAGGCAAAACATTTATGACCTCTCATAAACATTTCTCATCTGCATGTCCGACAATTTCGAGTTGCTCCTTTGACATCCAGCAAATGGCAGATGAGGCCGAGATGGAGAGATTGAGCTGGATATAGCCGGATGATCCCATCTTGAGTTCAGCCTGGACTTTCACTTTGACTGCTCCGTCTTAGCTCGGCTCGGCACTGCAGCGGCCAACAAATTATAGCTAATTATGCAGCATCTTAGCCGAGATTGGGCAACTCCTGGCAAGTCTGCAATTTGGCCATGTTGGTTGGGGGCTAATGTTGCAGATCTGGGGCCGATCTGGTCATGTGGGTTTCTCGCCATGAGCCAGAAAGGCAAACAAAGCTCAAGCTCTCGGGCTCTGGCTCTGCCTCATAATAACTTTGTTTGAGCCGGCCTGCAGATTTTTGAGGCCATTATAACTAAATTTTTGTTTGCACAAAATATTCCGACTTTCATTTTCAGCCTAACGTTGCGACGACTGAGCTGCGTTGAAAGTTGATTCGCAGATACTGTATCTTTTGGACTGATCGCATTTTGTGGCGCGTTACTTGGCTCAAGGTCAGGCGGCATGGAATTGTTGCTAAGTTAAAGAATGCGTTGACAATATTTTTTGTTCAACTTAATTAAAAGGCAAACAGCAAGCAAAAATACGAAACACAAAAAAAAGAAAACAAAAGCAAGAAAAAACCGAAGCTGATAAAAACCGTTTTATCAGCCAGCCGGAGCGGAGACATTAACCACGATAATTATACAAAACATGTGAGCCGTTTTGTAGACCTGCAGACAATTGGAAACAGGCGGTGAAACAACAGCAAAAGACGACCTTAGGATGCACTGAAAATAATTGAGATTGAGAACAGAAAAAAAATAGCAAAGGATCAACCAAAGGTAGGAAATACTGGATTAATACTACTTTATGGGACTCCAGACTAGGATTTCTTAGTTTGCAGAGGCCTCTTTGATTCATATCCATATTCAAGTTCAAATATTTATTTACTATTTACTCTTCCCAAGAAAATATTTACATGCTCGAATCCAAGTAAAAATTTAAATCTTAAATAATTATTAAATACAACCCTTTACTTTTCTCTCAGCGCACATCTACAAATTGTATCTAGCGGGTGGCGTGATAAGCGGCTGGAACACGTGTGGAATGTGGAGCAAAGACTATCTACAGATAGATATGTATCTTCTAGCGGCAGTTCAAGGAAATGTTCGCCCCCAGATACGTAAAGTATCTACCAATTTGCAAATACTCCTCGCGACATACACGAAACTTTATCTCCCTCCATTCGGTGCTGCTCTTGGAACGGCGATAAAAAAGAATCCAATTTTGATAAGCTTTTAAATTATGTATAAAGCGAACAACGATCCGATCCCATGGGTTTATCTTGTGGTTTGCCCCTTGGCCGCTTATCAAGTCGCCTTTATCTCAGTCATTTCGCCACGAAATATAAATATAAATTCTTTGCAATAATATGCCTAATTATAAGGCGTTTTATGGCATTTCGAAATATTTATTTTCATTTTATGGTTATATCGCATTAAAGGACAAATCATATTAGATGATCGAAGTGCTAAATACCCTTGAAAGAGGATTTTACTCTGTCAGATTCGCTTTTATTTACCTTGCATAATATTACCATAACTACTTGAACAATATATTAATATAATTATAATTATCCAAATCGGATACACCCATTAAAACTTCAATATCCTTTAATATATCCTCTCTGCAAGGGAATAAAAACTGCTTAGTTGGAGGGAGTGGGTTTCCGTCCTTTAATCTCACCCCCAACAGGTTTCGATCGCTCTTCCCTTTCTTCCTTCTATATACTCAGTGTAGCCTCCGATGCCCGATGATTCTGCTCCCGTTGCCGCTTCTGTCACCAGACGGCGGCGATTCCAATGCATTTCGCCCCCAACTCCTTCCTGCGGCAGAGAGCGGTGGTCATCATCGACATCATCGGCTAACCCATCGATGTGTGTGGCCCTGTGGACATGGTCTGAACCTGGGATGGATGGGATGAGGTCTGGGGATGGGGATGGGGACTCAAAAACTGGGGACTCTTCTCTGAGTTGTCGGCGCCGATGGAATGTTGTTAGTTATAAAATGGCCACAAAATCATAACGCGGGCGTGGGCTGCCACTGCCCTCGGTCTCACTTCTCTTTATTTATGCACAGAGAAAAATAACTACATAGTACCGATTCTGATTGTATTTCAATAAATACGTGGTATTTTTAATATAATTATGTAAAGTTAATTAAAATGTATAGTCACAATTTCAGTGTGGCCTTGATATTTTCATAGTTTTTTTTACATTTTTAATCTCATACAAAAGCAAACATTTTTATTAAAAATATATAAATATTTTCCATATAAAGTAATATTATTATCATTCTTAAATTGAACGGATTTATTAGACTAAATTTTCATTAACCGTTTCTTATAAAATAGCAGTGTGACCATGCAATCAAAGTGTAGGTAAAAAATAGGTATATTTGATATTAAAGTCCATTGAACGTTGTCTTTTATAAAGTGGTCAACAAATTATAAAATCATTATAGTAATGGAAATAGGGGAAAACATTTATTTTACTCATTTAAAAAATATGAAAATCATATAATGCTTATAATATTTTTCTCTCCGTGCCTTGGAACCCAAGACCCCGAACCTGATATTAACGATGACGAGTTGTTGCCTCCGTCGAGGTCTCTGTGTCCAGAACTCTGGGCCCAACTCTCTCCCACAGCATCCACGCATTTTGGATGGGTCGGTCGATGGTCCGTCTGGGGGCTTTTTAATGGAACCAGGTCCGCTGGGCGAGTGTGAATTGAAATGTATTTTTTACATACTCGTACATGTGTTCTATGCCAGTCGATTGGATCTCGAAAATCAAATCAAAACTCGTCGTCGTTTTATGGCTTTTAGAAACTCTTGGAACTTGTTTTTGTTCGCTTTGGTTCTGTTTTGTTTTCCCTCGGTCTCTGTTTGTTGTTCTCGTTATTATTATTATTTTTCTATTCCTATTCCCATTTCCATGTGACGGCGATGTCGATGCTCGGCGGTGTCGGTGTCGGTGGCGGCGGCGTTGGTGGCTCGCTTTGAATAATGATGATAAGGCCCCGGTCCTCGCCTCCGATCCGAACCGATTCTAGCCAATCCATCCATCCGTCCATCCATACATCCATCCATCCGTTCGTCTTCCCTCTCTCTCTCTCTCTTCTCCCTGTGGCCGGCTTGATTATTGATTTATTGTCCGATTTTTGGGTCTGTGTCGCACAGGTAAACGAGAAATCGTCACGGATACGCAAAACGGTCAGCGCAGCACCGAAATGTATCTCGAGGCTTTGCTTAATATCTCAAGCGGATTGCACCGACAAAAAAAGTTACGAAAGTCATATTAAAAATGCTACAAATAATCTAAACTTCTTCAAATTTCAATTGTAATTAAATCCAAGGAAACCCAATTTGTTAAAATATAATTGCAGAAATATAAAGTAAAATTCTGGTCATTCAAAAAACCCAGGAAATACTTAAAAAAATTTATAATTAAATACAGACCTTAATATATATTTTTTCTCGGTGCATTCAGATACATTTTGAAGCGCACGCTTCAGCATTTTTGATGTTGTTGTCATCAATTTAACAACAACGACAACGCCGAACAACAAAAGGCCAAAAACACAGAGAACCCACCAGAGAAACCCCGAGAAAAAATGAAAAAAGAAAACATTCTTCGCGTCTTGATCCCGAACGTTCTCATAATTTGTTTGCCCCTCGGAAGAGAAGCCCAGACCATACCAGCAGACGGCCCCTTCCCCATTTCCCATTGTGCGACCGCGGACTGTGAGAAAGATTTTATTTCGTTCAAGTGGTTTTTGATTTAACACCAAACAACCAGCCGAAGAGTGGAAAATATTTTAATGATGCGTCGTCGTCGTCGTCGACTTTGGCGCTGCAACTGAAAAACAAAAAGAAAAGACCAACGGCCAAAGACGAAATAAATGGAAAACAAAAAGATTTCTAACTTGTTTTTCGGTGGCCTTTCTTTTTTTCCGCTTCTTCAGAGCGCGCTTGTTCTCAATTTATTTGTGGTTTTTGATTCGAAAGACATTCGTTCGATTGATTGGGGGAAAGCTTGGCGATCGCTTTCGAATCGAGGTCGAATTTAACATAATTTGTCACCCCTCTTATACACGGAGAAGGGGTAAGTTCTGCTTCCGAAAAGGGTTCAACCTCAAGAGCGGCGAGCTGCACTCGACAAGCTGGCAATGAGTTCCGATCCTGGTGCGGTTTAACATCTGTCACGGCTGCTTCCTTCCTGGGACCAGGACGAAAAATAAAAGCAACAGAAAAAACACCGACAAAAATAACCGCATTATGGGCTTAGGACCTAACCAGGCATAATATTGTGCAGCTTTTACGAGGTATTTTAACAATAATTGACATACATTTATGACGATCAGGGAGAAATTGAGCGATGAAAGAGGAGAGGAGAGCTTGTTGGTTGAGTGATCAAGTTGGTCAAAGCCAGGCAGGGGGAAAAGAGTTGCGGATTATTTATTTTCTTAATAGAAAATTATACAAAACATAGTTCTAATTAATTTAGTTAATTTATGTGCTAATGGAAGTGTAAATTGAATATTTTAGACGAACTGGAGCTTCTTTAAGCAAATCATAATTAAGGCCCATGTTATTTTTAGGATATATTTAATTATATAACTTGTTGGCTAATTGTTTATCTAAGCAGTACGTAGATAAATATATATAATTAAGTTAATAGCAGGTGTTAATTTATTAAAACAGTTTTTAATTAGGAAAATGTTTAACACATTATTGGTTTAAATAGAAAATTGGTCGGGCTAAATAGCAAGGCTTTTAGAAGAGTTTTAGAACTTATTGTTACCTATTATAACATTAAAACTTAGATCCGTATACTCTTAAATAAATACGAGTAGGGTAAACCCACTTCGAATTACATCACTCAATAAATTTCTGCATATTTTTTTTTTAGCAATAAGAACACAATATATACATAATTCACAGCTCAAGTATGTAAGAACCTCCCCTTGTCCCGCTTTTGAAATTAAGCCGACGGCCACATTCAGCACCCCTACCCCGCTGACCATCACCTTTCCCGCTCCGATCGCTCACTTCCCGAACCTCACCTCTCCCCCGGCTCCTGCAACTAATGTGACACTAATCATGTGACCTCGAGTGCCGCTGGCCACATTTTTATGACCGCTTTGCACGCTGTTTACACACGACAATCGGCGATCGGGCAAAAGTTTTCCAACATTTTCTCGGGAAAGAAGAACAGAACAGAGGAATCAAAAGGGGCAAAGAAAAGAAAATGCGATCCATTCATGAAAGAAATGCCATTCTAATGCTTTCTTCTCGCTGTGTGCCTCCATTGTGGCACCTTTTCATTGGGTTCTCTCCGAGGAAAGCCAACAAACCAAGAATGGGAAAATGTGTGTTAAGGGGCATCGAAAATGGGACTGAAAAGGTATTCCAATGCGTAGGTAGGCCAGGAGAGAGAGAGATAAGATTGAGGGGGTTACTTTAATTACACAGAGAACAAAAAAGATACATAAGATGAATAAGGGAGTTGTATTTTTGCTGGAAATTAATTTTAAAATAATATTTTCTCATTTTTGTATTTCATTGTTTCTAGTTCTAACTATGTCTTGAAAAATTACAAATTCTGAATCAAAGATACTGCTTTATATTTTCTCTATATTTTTTTTCTTATAATATTTTGTTCAGTGCACTGTTTCTGATACACCTTTCGTGTTTTCGTGGCCTACTCAAAAACCTATAACGCGTGTCAGAGGCAACCAATTAGCGCAGCGAGTGGGAGAGAGATGAGTGCCGAGACACACTGCGAGAGAGCAGGCAACCTTTAGTGTCCTGTTCTCGAGGGTTGAAGGATAACAAACAGATCCCCGAGATCCCCTTAAACTGATGACGCTGATGAGCCGCAAACTGCCGCGCAGGAAGCTACTCTCTTTCTTCTTGTCCTTCGCTCTCCGCGCTCTTCGGTTCCCCTCGCGATTGACAGGCGGCATTTAGGGGATAATTTCGGGGCATATGCAGGATCCCCGGGTCTTGGGGTGATCTCGAGTCCTCGAGAATGGAGTGAGTGTGTGTGTGTGTGTGTAGGCAGGAGACGCAGCAGGACGCGCTCCACAAAAATTTAATTTAACATCTGCCCGGCTCATCATCGTCCTTCTTCTGGGTTCCTGCCGATGTTGTTGTTGTTGTTTTTGTCCTGCTAAGGACATGTGCGTTTTTAGTTATTGAAATTTTTACTTGTTTTGTCCTCTTGGCTCTCTTGTCTCCTGGCTCTATGCATTGTGCATTGAGTATTTAATTGCAGATAATATCGACAAAACAAAACAGCAGGCGGACGAATCAACAGCTGAAGTCCCCGGAAATGCATCTGGGCAGAAAGGGGGGATTCCCCCTTGACTTCACTCCCCTCTCCGCTCTCCGTTCTCCGCTGTCTCTTGCTTTTTGTTTGTGCTGTGGAGGCTCGAGCACGTGTCAATAATTGTTCAGATGCCGATTGGGACACTGAGGTCCTTCAAGAATCAGCTGTCGCTAAGGGGGGAAGGATAACTCAACTTTAGTTGTTGGAGATGGATGGTGGTTGTAATCTAGACAAAGAATCTTTTGTTCAACAAAGGTTTAAGCTCTAACTGGCTCCTCATTGCTTAAAAAAAGAATTATCCAGGTATTTTTATGGGAGTCAAGAAATACAATCTACAATATACAATCACATTCTTTATTTTTTTTAAGATTCTTAGCCTGTCTCTAAATGGAATTTATTTTTAACGGGACTTTTTTCATTGCGCAATCATTAATTACCACTGAAATTGACATTTAATTAATAGTTCTTCTTCGGTAAATCAATTCGCAGCTCCTAATTGTCTACACATCTCCTTCTCTAATGGGATATCAATCCGCCTGCCGATTGATATATTTACTCAGCTTTAACTCCATCTGATGGCACTCCTCCCGACTTTGCAGATATACAGCTTTGCATTTGGCAAGATCTGCGGGCAAACGAATGCAAATTAGTTGCGCACTTGGTCAACAGTTAACTCATCATCGCCAAACAACTTCCATCTGCTGCTTTTTCGCTCTCTTGGCAATTGCAAAAAGCTAACGGCAAAGCTAAAGCCGAGCGGAGCGAAGAAGAAGATGAAGAGGCAGCTTCATTACACACACAGAAATGTATCGGTATCGGTCAAGATTGTATCAGAATTTTTACATTGACAATTATGCAAAATATCAAGACGATTATTAATTTAAATGGAAAATTGTATTACAATTTTGTATCTGTAAAGGCAATACTATAGAAAGCATCTTCAAATATAAATGCATTCTTAAATTGATTAATATGTATATTATATTTATTTTGTAAGGAGCCATAATAAATAAATAATTGAAACCCCTTATAATATAGCCCAGATTCACCTTGTCTAAGTCTACTATTTTCTTGTAAATTATTTAGATATTAAATTAAATGATCAATAAAATATTCCATTTTTACTATGATTTTTATTATAATTAAATTTTTTTTCTCTGCACAAAAAAGAGAAGCCCGGCAAAGAAGCTAATGTAATTGTGTTTGTAAATGCCATAAAGTTGGCAACACTTGCTGTGCCGGCAAACCCAAAAACAGCAGCAGCAAACCAAACTGAAATATGTTTGCCTACCGAACTCACCTCTTTTCTCCTCCCCACCCATTTTTTCCCGCCCACTTGCCCCGCTTTTCCACCCCATTTTTCCGGCCGCCCCTCTGCTGTAACCCCCCCTGAGAGCAACGCTTGCAAATGAAGTTCACGAGATGGTCAAGACGATAATGTTGGCGAGCGCATTTGCCAAGTCATGACTGCTGTTGCTATTGCTATTGCTGCTGCTGCTGCTGCTGCTGCCTCTGATGTTGCTGCTTCTGCTGCCTGCGACATCAGCAACAGCAACACGAGCGAACGAGTTTCTGTCGCTGTTTGTTTGTCGCTGCTGCCCGTTGTTGTCCATTTTGTCGCCATCGCTGGTGCCCTCAAAAAAAAAGGAAAAAAAATATAAAAAAATAGAGAAATAGTTGGAAATCAAATCAACAACAAAAGTAAAGCAACACCAAAAAGCAACTACCAAGCAATATCACCAACAACTGCGAGGAAGCTTGGGAAAACCGAAAATGCTAATACACTTTATGTGTATTTAAATTATCTATAGTTTTATTTAAGTAATATATTTTTAAAATAATATGTTTTATCGTCAATAATAATTTAAAATATTAACAACTTTTATTATGAGAGATTTGAATATTCAAGTACTACTTTAATTACTAAATTATTAATAAGCCAAGGTTAAGAACAAATGCATATAATAATTCAATCATTTCATTAAATACTCTTAGAAAATCATTAAATTTTTATACTTTAGGTATTTATTTAATATATATATTGAATATTATTTGAATTAGTATCATTATTTAATTGGTAATACCCTTTGGACAGAGTATCATTGCAACCAACGGCTACACACAACGGCAACAAATCTATGTAAAACTCAATTGAAGTGCTCCCATCGTCGCTCCACATTTTTCCTCGGCTTTTTGCCTTTTGTTTGATTTAGTTTATGCTCCGGCCACACCCACCCACCGCCCCCCTTAACCCCCTGAAGCCCCAACTGCTCCCCCGTCTGCCTCTTAACCCCAGAGTGTATGCATGGCAAACTTGGCGTTCCAAAGTTGACTGCAGTTCGAATGCCCCGTCACACAGATACTCACGCACACGAGGGCACTGCTCGTGGCATAAATGAATCTCCGCCTCGTCGTCGGCGTCGCTGCCGTCGTCGTCGTCGTCGTCATACGAATATTTAGTAGAGTATGAAGTAGTTCGGGTTGGGTACATGAAATGAGTTGACCTCGCTTGACCTCGTTTCAGTTTCTTTTTGCTGCCCGTGCTTCTCTTTTGCTCTCCTCTTTTTATTTTCCCCTCCTCTTCTCTGCTCTGCTCTTCTCTTAGTTTTTTTTTTTTTTGCTCGTTGTACCATTTATTTTATTTGTGCAAACGTTTTTAATGAAATTTCATTTCGCCCTTCACCCCCTGCCTCCTCGTGCTGTCTGTATTTTCTCTCGGATTTCAATTAGAAATCTTCAAAATCGTATCTGGTTTTCTGGGTGATCTCTTGGTCAAATAATTAGTATTTAACTGGATAGATTTTAGATTAGGGTTTGAAGTGGATTTATTTTTAATTATTATTATTATTAAATATAAGTATTTTAATATTTATTTTAATAGAGCATATTTTGACACATTATTGCATTTATTATTTATTAATATAAAATCACATTAATTAGAAGAAGTATTTAGAATTTATATCATATTAATATTCGTTGTTTTCTACACCTAATAATAATTTTACTTTTTTGAAGTATCTTCTAAGATCTTCTTACATGAAATTTTTAAGCTATTTCTGGTTAGCTTAATTTTCTTCTTTAAATTTCTACTATAAATCTTGAAAATCTCATCTGTATTCTGCATTCTCTTTAATCAATTTATTATACTTTTTGGCAAGTGTAACACATTCTACTTCCCCTTCTTTTCAGTTTGTTTACCTCGCCTTAATGTTGCTGCTGTGAGCTGTTGCTGCTGCGCTGTTGCTGCTGCTGCTGCTGTTGTCGCTGATGTGGATGTTGCTGCTGTTGATTACTTTCACCGGACAGCAACACTGAGTACAACAACAAATCACAGTTATGACAACAACATTAATAGCAACAATAAGACAACCAAGAAGCACCACACCAAATAAAAAACGTAGCTAACTTTTTTATTGTTTTTTTCTTCTGCTGCTCGCATATGAAATATGTTTGAACATAATGGGGCCAACTGAGGCCGACTTTGTTTTGATACTTTGGTAATAATAGAGATTGTATTATCAAATATTTTGGAGAGTTTTATGGGGTAAAAAAATAGTATACCCATTAAATGTGGATATATTTGATCTAGAACCTATGTTTTAATTACGAATGGAATTTGACACTTTTTAATAATTAATTATTATCTAATTATCCTGAATTAGGAGTAGAGTAATGCCAAGGCTTTTTAAAATTAATTTACAATTGTATTAACTTGAAAATCACACACTTAAATATTTTCAAGCCTTAAATTATATTATAATATAATAAATTATGCCTTTCACAGGGTATTTGATTTTGGTAACCCATTCTTTCTCTATTTTCTGCTATGCTGCGGCAGGTTGCTGCTGCTGTTGTTCCAGCTACAGCAGCAGCAACTCCAACAGCCTCTCGAGACCCGTATCTGAAATCAAAATGAAAATTTGAAATAATTAGCAAAGCATTTGCAAATTGTTGCTATATAGCTGTGGTTATTGTTCTGATGCCTGCTGGCTGCTGGAAAATCGTTCAACCAAAACTAAAGCATTTACTGCGTCGATAGTCAGTCCCCTGGCGATTTATGAGCAATAATCCAAATCGATAAATCTAATATTTGTAGTGTCAAGGATAGTTATTTTTATGAACACGTTCGTTTCGTTTGCATTCCGCTACTTACATTTCATTCCCTTGACACTTTCACGTTAATAGTTAATTTGAATATGCAACATTTTATTAAAAGTATTAAATACATTTTTACCAGACTACCTTCGTTAGAATAATTCCCAAAATTAAGTTAAAGATATTTCTACAACATCCAGGACTTCATTATATTAAATCTATATTAATTCCAACCTTTCTCTCAAACACTCGAAACCCCTTCTAACTTTCTTTTTCCTTAGCACGCATATTTGGTATATTTTTTCTGGTTTTGGCTTAACTTTACCGTTAGGTAAATGGGATTTTGGCGGCAGTAGCAGCCGCCGTGTTACCAAAAACTGTTGACATGCATCTCATATAACGCGTACCCTTTTCAAACCCCACAACCCCTCCGCAACTCCAAATATTTTGTGTGTTTTTCGGATCTTTTTCCCATTTTATTTTTTTTTTAGTTCACGAAACGAAAATTTCATTGTACCCACGCCGTTGGCGAAGCGACAAGCGGAAATGGTAAACATTACCTACACTTACTGAATAAGAAGAAGCCCGGCCGTGGACGGCGGCAGACGCGGAATGGGAAATGAGTAACAGAAAACTGAAAAGCAGACAACACAGAAACGGTTAGTTATGAAACCGAAGCATCACTCAAAGAGCGAACCGCCAAAAGCCGCCCGCGCAGCCGCAGAGAAAATAGTAAAAAACGGGGGAAAAATATATATATATATATTTCTTTTTTTTAAGTGAGAAAAAATAGTAGAAAGGGGCTTTGGAAGGGACAGAGGGAAAAGATTTGAGGCACAACCAAGTGACAGCAGCCGGGGAAGCAACTTTCCAATGCTCACAAACAGAGAGCCGCCGCACAAGCCCAGACATTTTCATATTATTTCATTATTATTATTGTTTCGCTTTTGGTACCAACAAAAAAAAGACCTACAACAAATAAAACAAAGCAAATAAAAAGAGTTGCATGATGTTTATGTGGAGGTGCGCCCCGAGTTGACCACCGAAACTACCGCAAAACGCAGCTGAGCCATAAACCTTTGAAAGCTTTTAACTATTTTCAAAAAAGAGGAAAAGATATCACCAACAAGATAGGTTGGAGGTGTTTTTAACCAGAGAGTTGTTAAACGAGAGTTTTGTTAAGCGATGGATACAATTTATATGGTGTTAATTATATACCAAATCACAAATAGGTATGTATATTTTAATGATTTAATAATCACAGAATAAGAAAGAGTCCATCTTAATGTATTTTAGTATCAGCATTTTTAGAGAAACTATCTTAAATTAATTACAAAAATCCCTCTCAAATAATTTCACCACTTTCATTAATTTAATGACGACATTCAGTTTATTTTATCTTTTATTTTAACGCTTAATTATAATAACTTGATAATGACAGTACTAGATACTGTTCCTCTCATTTGTAAAATAATTAAATCCCTATTAATATCATAAACAATTTAAATTAATGCATTATTCAGGAAAATTCCCATCTAAATGACTAATAACTTAAATAAATTTCTAAATCCTTCTACAATTATTTCAAAAATTCACAACTTTCAGTTTATTTTTTCCTTAAATTACAATAATCTAATTTTGACAGTACCAGATAATGTCTCTATTATTTTTTAAATAATTTAATTCCAATTATAAACAGCCTTGTTAGTGAATTTGATGTATTATTCAGAGAAACCAATTTCCAAATGCCACCTAACTTTAATTAATTACCAAATCCCTCCACAATGACTTCATAAATTCACAACTTCCCTTAATTTATAGCGACTTTCAGCTTACTTTTATTCCCTCCTTTAAAAGCTCGTTTTGCCAACGCTTTTGTTTAATAGAATTGCAGCCGAAGGATGTGGCGATGGCAAAAAGTAAAAGCAAATAGACTGGAAATGGAGGGGAAAAATGCACAACTTCAATCAGGACCTTCTCCTGCCTCTGGCTGGCGCACAAGGACTACACATACATGGTGGAAGGGGAGGTTACATACTCGTATAAACTTTTCTATCGCAGCCAGTCTCGAATGTTGTTGGTTGTTGGCTGTTTGTGTGTGGATTGAGAGGGTTCATTGCATTTTATGCGACGCGACGTTGCAGGTGAAATGCAAACAGCCAGCAACAATAACAATATGCCAGGACTACTACCCAGGACTACGCACATATAAGGATATAGTAAGAGTTGGAGCTGTAGCTGGGACCCGGAGTTGGGCTGGCTGTCTGGTTCCGTGTGTTGTGTGCATTTCTGCTGCCTGCTTTGTTTGCAATCATTGCATGTGCGAACCCGAAGCACAGAGTCATATTTTGCGGGGCGGGGAGCGACGGTCGAACCCTTCGCAACCAAAAAGGCCACAACACAATCTTCTCACCAGCCCTGGAAAATCGTGAGCAAGGAGGGGGCTGCCTGGGGGGCGTCTAACACCCGCTAAACAAAAGGAAAATGGCAGCTCATTGAGTTTGAGGAGGGCCGGAAAGTGGGCGGAATATAGCAGGAACTGACAAATAGCCCTCACTCCCAGCCAGCCCGACCCTAATCGAGCCCAGGCCACAGAAAACAAATCCCAAAATCATTGATCGAGAGGCCATGTTGACAAGTGCAACGAGCAGAGGCCGGGAATGATGATTAGAAGGGATTGAAAATTGAGCAGACCGCGATGCGACTGCTGCTGGGTTGCTGCGACCTTGAGGATTAATAACGAACGAGTTTTGTTCATACAAAGTAATTAAGCAAATAAGTCGATGAGGAAATGAATTAATTTAATGGTTTTTGCAAGCTGGAAAGCAGCTTTGAAGACAAAGTAAAAGGAAAACCTTGGGTTTTTAAATGAAGAAATGAGTGCTAAGAATGATTAAATTAATAATTAGACTGTGAAGAATTTGTAAACTAAAAAAAAGAAGAATACTATTTATAAACCGAGATTACATAGTTAATATCACCTAATTCTTGTAATTCCAGTAATCTTCAACACATTATAAATAATATCTAGTTAGGAATTACTGCCCTATAAGTGACTCTCCTCTGACAGTGACTCGTTAGTCACTAAGTGGTCGTATCGCTCCATTCCGATGAAGTCACAGCATCGCTGACCAAACCAATCCAAGCCGAAACCGAGGCTGAAAAATCTGCATGTGGCAGACCAAATGCGGAAAGGCCCCGGAAAAAAACGGAGGGAAAAAGAGGGAAAAGGAAGAGGGAAACCCGGAGAAAAAAAGGGAGCCCAGCAGCCCCCACCAGAGGGAAGGCGGCATTTTTCGACAGGCTGGGTTTGGTCAGGTGGGGAACAGTACAGTTTACATCAGCATCGACATCAGCGCGGCGGCGGCGGCGGCGGCCAGAGCAGAAGCCAAGGCAGAAATCATAAAACGAAAACGAGTTACAAAACTGCTGGAAATTCCGCCAGAGAATCGACCAGAGAGGGAATCAGGGGATTCCGGGGAATCGGGCGGGGGACAGGGATAGGGAGACAGGTAGAGCGAATGGGTGAACCGACATTTGCGGAATGCAAAACTAAAAATAGGAAGCCCTGGCGATGTGGAGATGTTGCTTCTGTGTCGTCGTTGTTATTGGGGGGCTCTATTTATGCCTCCTGCGATGTGTGCAATCCGAAAGTCAAACCGAATAGAACACAAGGAGCAGAGCCCCGAAGGAGGATAGGCCAGTAGATGGTAAGTGCACGGGGAGAAAAATATTTCGAAAATATTTAGAAAAGTGTGGTTTAAATGTAGAAAATATCCTAGAGCTCCTATTAACCTAAAATATTATACATTCTTCTTAGAGAAAGGATACAGCATAAGAAATAGTATATCTTTATTATTAATTCTGAAAACAATCTTTACAAAATTCTTTAATTCAAATAAAAGTTTGCTTTCTTATGTGATACCATTTTCATATTTTTCAAGTAAAATATTACATTACTACAAATTTGATTAGGCTAAATTATTTTGTTCTTTCTTTCTTTTCATAGAAAAATTATAGAAAATATATTTACAAAATATAAGTGGTGTGGTTTTAATGTAGAAAATATCCTGGAGCTCCTATTAATTTAATGTGTTGTAAATTTTCCTTAGAAACAGGATACAGCTTAAGAAATAGTATATCTTTATTTAAAGAATGCTAAAAACAATTTTAAAGAAATTCCTTATTTTAAATAAAAGTTTGCTTTCTTAGGTAATATTATTTTCTTATTTTTCAAGCAAAATTCTACTTTAGAACGAATATTAGAAGATAAACTATTTTATTATTTAAAGTAAAGATCATTTTCCTTTTTTTCCTTTCATGGAAATTTAATATAATTCATAAATTCAGAACTAGAAATTCCTTTATAAAACCTCCAAAAATATCCAAGAGTATATTTCCGAGTGCAGGAATAGGTCTCCCTTTTAATGTCTGGTTTGCCGTCGTCGTTGCCATTATATCGTTAGACGTGGCAGTCACCCCACATTATGGCCCTCTCTGCCGCATCCCGTCGTCCCCCATATCGCTTCGACTTTGATTGCAAAGTTTACATGGCACCAAAGTGCATTTTCAATAAAAGGAAATATCAAACTTCCAAAGCTCACCAATGCAAACATCGCACACACAAGTGAGCATATATAGAGGAGGATGGGCCCCATGGCGCCCCCCCCCCGTCTCATATCATTTTATTTTATTCGCTCTATAGTATATTTATCGTGCCTTCAGTTTTTGCACTTGTTCTGCCTCTAAGCGAAAAGTGGAAAATGGCGCAGGGGCTGAAGGGGGGAAAACCTTGTGGAAATTCTGTGACCTCGCGCCATGAAAGTTGTCGCCAAGTAAACTCGTCTTCAAGCCCAGTCTCCTTCCCATTTTCTTGGGCAGAGCGCGCATGTCAAGTGAACTTTAAGTTTTTCACAAAACAGGTGAGTTTCTTCGAGGCATCAGAGGTTGTGGAAATACCCTTCAAGGATTTGCATTTACTAAAAATAATTAAAGTCTTTAAATGCTTACGATTTTACTATAAAAGAATTGGTAGAGTAGTTAGTGCCATATTTATGTTATTGGTTTATGCTTATTTAACAATTGGGAAAATTTAATACACAGTATAAATATTTATTTGAGTTCAAAGCACATTAAAAAATATTCCAATATTTTCTTGGCAGAAATAATATTAAAGTTAACATTTAAAATAATGTTAAGATTGTTATAAAATTATTAAAATAATAGTAAATAAATCTTCCCAAGGAAATCCAGCTTATTGAAGGGTATTTCCAATCGAGAATAACTGAGTAGACTTCCTGTACCTTCTTGACGTAGCAACTAGCAACTGAAACAACATCAAAGAAAACTTTTCGCTTCTCCTCACATTTCCCTTTTCCCCACGAAACTTTTTGACACTTTGCTAATTTGCGTGTGTTCCGTTTGAGCTTTTGTGAAATTTACATCGGCGACATCGTTGACTTGTGTTGATCTCGTTTCGGATTTTTTACTCCACCTGCAGGGTAGTTTAGCTAATTGAATTGCTAATAAATGCTAAATGGCAATCCTATTTTTGGGAGATAAATTAAAGTCATATATACCTTCGAATATATTTACACAAAAAGGCATCAGGATCGATGTGGTACGTCTTGAGATAAGTGTTCAAAATCCATACGTTACCATATGTGTCTTGAGATAAATATTAGCGTATAAGCTGAATACTATCTTAATCAAATATTTATTTGTTTAATACATATTGTAATGGATCTGGTGTCTTGTAATTATTAAACTCGACTTTATATACTTAATATAACAAATATAATTTCATAGAAAGAACCTAGATCAAAAAAATAAATACCTACAAACTTTTTGTGTAATTTTTCCGCTGTATCTCCCTAGCTGGTGTTCTAAATTGAAATTCATTTCTTACGTCGGCCGGATGTCCGGCGTACTTCAGAGTTTGCTTTTGGTTCACCCTGGCACAACTTGTTTTGGGTTTTCTGCTCGTCTGTTACTTGGGACACGCCTCGTCGGCGTATTCATCAAAAATTCACTTTAACTTCATTATCATCGTTATTGTTTTATTTATTCCACCTTCTGTTTCGCCTCAAGACACTTGATCGCTCAATTGATTTTCTTGCCTTGCCTCCATCATCCTCTACACAAAACTTTATATTTATATTTCAGTGTGCATGTGCGTACACAGAAAAGAATAAGGATTTATAATATATTGTATAGTCATGAGAGAATTTCGAATTATGAACACGAAGATGGAGCAAATTACTTAATGGGTAAGAGTTTAGGTCGCAGTAAAATATATATCTGCTTTCTGAGCATTTTTAGATTTTTTTTGGGTGTATAATTTTGAGTACACTGAAGATAATTAAAGCTTTATTTGTATTCCATTTATGTTGGTGAAAATTCTTAGTAAATATGTCCTAGCTAGTCCTTACTATGATGAATGACTATATGGCTTTAAGTTCTTAAGAGTTCAATTAAGGAAACTAATTAAAGATTAATTTGTTCCTAAATCCTATTCGATAACTACCACATACAATAAATTCTTTTATATCGCTTCATTATTTTTATCTGTGTATCTGTGTGTTGACTTGGTGGCCAGTTGGCCACTCTGCCCGAGCCGTCCCGCTCCTGCTGTTTATGCCTGCTGCTTTTTGACGGTTTCGTTGTGGTCGCCGCCGCCGCTGTTGTCTTCTTTTTTCTTCAAGCTTTTTTATTCGCCTTTTCCCCTGTTGTTTCTGTTGATATTTGCTGTTGTTGTGCGCATTGTCGACACTTTATTGACTACTTTTCTGGATGAATTTGTTGGTTTCTTAATTTCGCTGCCTTTGGCCCTCGACTTGGTTCATTGTTCAACGCTCTCTGATATCACTCATACGCCCCGCTGGTCCCTCTTCATCGCCACCGTCTTCTGCTTTACTTCACTCTTTCGGTTTCGTTTTCCCTCCTTTTTATTTTTTGTTGAGTTTTTTCTTTTCTTTTGCTTTTTTATTTCATTTTTATTCGGTTGTTTTTGTTTTTAACTTAGCCGGCTGCATCGATTTCGCTGTTGCTGCCTGTTTTTTATAATTTTATTGTATTTTCTGTGTTATTCTTTTTTTTCTGCGTTTACTTATGTGTTTAATTTATTTCTTAGTGGGAGATTTAAGCAGTTAGGGTATATTGGTTGTGGGAGAGATAAAGGTTCCGAAAGGGTTCTAGAAAGTTGATAATATAATTATGGGAAATAATACTAATAATATAATATGATAGTTATCAGGGATCCTTGGCAATAAATGCAAATATTAAGGCTACCTTATTGTATTAAATATATATTATTTATATATTGTTCTTTATTTTATTTACTATTTTCTTAGGGTTATAGGATATCCCATAATCGATCCCTTGGATGCCAGCCCCGCTCATTTGCTTTTTTCCTCGCTTTTTGCGGGCCAGACACAAAGACAAGCCGAGCAGACAGCGACGGCGTCATCCACAACGCATTGGGTGACTTGGGGACTTGGGGCCTCAGCCGCCGCCTCCGCCTCCGACTCCTACAGCGACTCCTGCTCCGCATCCGAGTCCGGACCGGGACTCGGGCTTCCACATAAGCAGCACACACATATACGTTCTGATTTAGCTGCCTTTAAATATGAGTTGAGGTGTTGTCCTCGCTTAAATTAGCCTGCGACTCAGACAGAGACTCAGAGCCAGACAGACAGCGACTCCGCTGTATCCCACTTGAGGCCGGGTCGGTCTGCAACTGTTCTCCTCTTCGCCCTTGCACATATCAAATAATTTGCTTGCTTGGATTGTCGGAGGAGCAGCACATATAAAGACCGGCAGACATTATATATTAAGTATATACAAGTACATATATATCTTTTGTCTTTAGCATCCCTCTCTCTCTCTCGTTTAATTTACGTTCTTTTTCTGGTTCTTTGTTGGACACTCTTAAAATCTGTTTCTGTTACTGGAAAAGGCCAACAAACCGATCGCTGTCCATAAATCAGTAACATTTTTCGGGCTCATATAACGGCACACATCTTTTTATAGCATGCCGATCATCATGATCGCCCGATCGGGTGAAAATAAAGCCAACGACAGTCGCCCAGCCAATAACCATAACGAAATCACAGTGTGAGAAGAAACATAAACATTTAATTGCCGCCCGACCGCAAATTGTCATTTAAAAGCTGGGGTAACCCGAGCACTCGCCTTCCCAATCGAAGGGGAGATTGATGTTGAGTCGGGCCCCGGACCAAATTGCCGGTCATATAGTTTTATAGACTCGACCGGGACCTCCGTTCGGGGTGGCAGGTATACGTCTACATATATAACGTGTCGGGGGATCGCTTATGGCCTGTTAACTGATCATAACTCGGTAAATTGCCTTACAGATCTCGCCTGTCGAGGGATCGTGTCACTCTGCAAGATCACGAACTGCTGGGGTAGACAGGTGAAGACAGGAGAGTGATCTTCCACAGAAAGAGGATCAGTTAAAATGATGAGTTTACCTAAACGTTGATAATCGCTCACGATCTCTGAGGAGTGGATCTGTCACAAACATCACCCATAGATCAAAATATGATACACTTAATAGGAAAGAGGCAAGCAGACAGATCCGAATTCCTCAGCGATCACTCAAGAAGAATAATCGCTTTACTCGAAACTCGAAAACGATGAGAGTCTACGGAGGCATATGAAATTAAATTGAGGGAAAATATCGGTAGCAAATTACTCAACGAAGCGGTCATGTGTAGTGTAGGGATCAGTAATTGATCAGAGCTCAAGGAACAATCATTTCTTAACTGATTATTTTGATGGGTATTCAACATAAGCACGTTATAAGGTAGATACAAATATTAAATAACTAAAGTAACTTACATAAGAATATATTAAAATATATAAAAAAGCTTGAAAGTAAATAGTAAAATATTAATAAAATTTTAGAAAACTCTAGGTAATACTAAGTAATATATTTTTGCATTATAAAGAATATTAGGGATCTAAAAACTTATTAATTTTATTATCAAAGCCATAAAATATTTGTATATACATTCAAAGTGTACTATAACCCTCTCTAATTATCTTCCATCAATCTCTTAATTTCAGATCTTCTTTCGACGAGAATTACCTGTTATTCCCTCTCTTGACTTCGAATGCAAAGCTAAGAAGGATCTTACTGTCAGTCTCTAACCGCTCGAGTGGACACAAAATTCTTGCTAATTTAGTGAAAATCTCCCCGCCGCTTTCCCCGATCCCTTTCCACCTGCCAAACTGAGCGAAACAGATCCTGACAACACCCTTCGTCAATAACCAATATCACACGATCATCAGGAACATCATTATGAGCGTCTTCGGTTGCTCTTCGCCGTTGACATGGATTTGACATTGGAATTCAATACGGGTCGAAGAATAAAACCGATCCTCATCCCTAATTCCCTTTGCTTTGGGCCAAGTTAAGGCTTCTCTTTTAAAGTAGTACCTCTCCCTCTCGTCCCTCTCGATCATCGTGATCAATTCCGAGTCATAAATCGCAACACGAAGGCTTTTGTGTATGCATGGCAATATTTACAAATTATGTGCCGGCGATGGAATGTTGCTCTGCGATAGAACCGAGCGCCAATGTCAGGGTTATCCTGGTAGAACGAGGAGGGCTCTGAGATGAAGACGGGACCTGAGACGGTGACGGAGACGGAGACAGAGGTGGAGCCTTGGCAATGACAACGCACCCGGCAACCGACAACCAACAGGCAACAAGCAACCGGCAACCAACAACAAACCCGCCAACAGACAAAACAACAACAATGACATTGCACTGGTTTACCTTCAGGACGGTCAGGCTCAGACTTGGGTCTGGATCGATGGTTGGAGGCACTGCTATATACAACACCGGGTACACCGATGTCTGGGCACCCGACAACACGTTCCATGCCATCCCACTCCACCTTCCTGGGGAGTTACAAAGACAGGGACCACACTAAACGAGTGCACTGTGGGAAAATAGGGGTAAATATTACGACAATCTAGGTTTATTATGTATAACTCTACACCCTATTTAATCAATAGTTGAAGTTAAAAAAAGTAAACCGTTCTTAAGAACTTATAAACAGTTTGGTTCTCTACTTTCTTCTTTATTTTATGTCAATAAATACCTATAAGTTGTACTTAATTTAATGTGGAAAGATTTAAATATTAATATTCAAATCCCTTAAAAATATAACGATAAAAATCTATATTAGAGTGAAATAAATATGGTTAAACTAAATAAACAATAAATCTCTTAACAGAAATATAATATAGATTTTTAAATAATTTTATTTCCCGTGTAAACTCCAAGCCTGATGGCCATTGCACCAAACAGCCAAAGCCAAAAAGCTGAAGCCATCCATTCAGAGGACAGAGGCGGGCATCGGGGGAGAACCTCACCAAGGGGAGGCACAACTGTCTGTAAATTAACGCGGGCGTTAAAATTGCAATTTTTCACTTAATGCACACAGAGAGACAACAAGAACAACAACAACAACTGAGGCAAATGCACCAAGTGCAACTGCAACTGCAGCAGAGCGGACCTGTGAGTGAAGCGATTCTCGAGTAGGATTGAGATCGAGATTGCTCTGACATTCATACCTTTAACTCATTTACGCATAGCAAAGTCAATGGCAGAAGAAGCAGAAGCCGGGATATAAGACGGACAAGATCGGCCTAGAGATGGGGTCGGGGGAAATATAATAGATAATTAAGTTCGCCAAAATTATTGTTGATAATAAAGGAATTTAGCTGAATAAACAGAAAAAGATTAACAGCATTTATTTTCATTTGAATTATCAATACTACATCTAAGGACTTTAGTGAATAATTACATTAGAATAAATAGATATTATAAATATTTATTAAAATTGTTAGTTAACATTTAAATAAACCTAAAATGCTTATCCTATTATTACAAGTGCAAGACTTATTTTATATTCAGAGAGAACAAATCATCGAATGAATTTAGTAACAAAATTAATTTAAATTACTTAAATATAAGAACATTTATTATTTATTCTTCTATATTATACTAATTTAACTTTTTATTTATTTAAGCTCTACTTTCTTATAGATATAAATAATAAACATTTCCCATCTCTAGCTGGCAAATCAGTGTCCAAGTGAAACTTGTTTCTTATGTAAAGTGTCCTTGAAATAATTGTAAATTATGTCTACACTTCTCTCTGTCTCACTCTCAGCACAGAGATCTGGGATCTGGAAGAAGAAGCTGGAGAATCTTCATCCAGTTATCGGGAGTGGGGGGAGTCCCCTCTCGCATCCCTTAGCCGACAAAGTTGTGTGGGTGGTGCGCGCTGTTTCGAGCTATTAATAAATTTCAATAAAGTGCATTGGCGGCTGCCATGTGGCATGTGGCATATTTGTGGGGCATGTGTCACCCCGCCACAGGCCCCGCTGCAGGCGATGCCCCTTCCTCGGCTTCTGCCTAATTGAAAATCGCAAATCGCAAAAGCACAAATTATGAGATCTCATGCCTTTGGCCTGTCTGGCGGCGCATTCTCCAACTATCGCCGGGTGTATCTTCTGCATTTGGCAATTGAACAAATAAACAGATATGTGCCCCATCCTCCGGCCACGGCATAAACCTGCTCACCAACTTTTGTTCAAATCTCCGCATTCTGTATTCCCAACCTGTTCAATTTCATCGTTTTTGCTCATTTCAATAATAATTTATTTAGCCAACAAGCAGACGACAGCCAAAGAGAGAGAAATAGCGAATTAGAGAAATGCAAATGCAGTTGGAGAAAATCTGTAAAATTAATTTTTTAATATTCTTTAGAAGTATTTGATTGAATATTGACAAATAAATAGTATTTACATTGTATAATAATATATATTTGATTTAATAACCATTTTAAAAGGATGCATATATTGTTAAAGTGTTTTTGTAATAGAATACTTAGTTATTTTATTTTTTATTGATTAGTTACCGAGCTTAGCATCAAATAATAGTAATGAAAATAATTCTAATAATACAACATGTGAGAAATTTATAAAATATGGAAATTATTTTAAAAAGTTGCCCCAAAAAATATAATTATCACAAAATAATATCCTGCTACTACTTTGCAGATACCCATCTTAATAAAAATTTGTATTTACCCAAATCATTATCATTTTACCTATATTTTCTCCCCGTGTAGGGAAATGCACCCTCTTCTCTTTTTGGCTTGTGTTGTTGCACTCGGCTAGCCAAATTATTTGGCGAATAATCTGCGGCTGCTTTCGCTCGACGGATTGCAATTAAAAACTTATTTTTAAGAAAAATATACACAAGTTGGGGATGGCGGCATCGTTGCAGGGGATGGCGAATCAAAGGGGGTCGAGTGGCGAGTGGCGGCAACTGCCGGACGGAAGGGGTGGCGGTGGAGGGGGCGGGCTGTAAATTAAATGCACATAAAACGAAGGCGGCCCACATGCTGAACGCTGATGGTTGGGGCAGACAGCCCAATCCCAATCCCAAGCAGCAGCGGCAGCGGAATCGCCAGAAAAACACCGCACACAATTGAGTCGCAAATTTATTTGGTCGAGACGAAAAGTGATGTAGGGGCTGTGAAAAGGGGGTGGCAGCCTCACGAGGAGAGGCCGGAAAGGGGGGAGCGATGCAGCGGAAAAAGTTCAAAATTAAATTCGCCAAAAAGGCGCACTGAAAATGGAGGCAAGAAAAATTTAGAAATGCCACATTAATATTGAGATAAATAGGGATAATAAGGGGAAAAGGTAAAAAGGTATTAAATTGAATAGAATATCTGTTTTTATTTATTGAATATTTGGATTTTTGTAAAGGAGTTTTTTGATTTACCATTTATAAATAAATATTTTGATGAGTATTGACTAAAAAAGCTTTGCAGTTAAAGAGTTCTGCATGCAGTAAATATGCGTATAAATCATAAAAAATAAATCATAATAAAACAAAGAAATATTGAAAATAATAAAGCAAGAAAGTAGCCTAAATGGACTAGAATATGAACAAATTTCCATGGAAATTATAAAAGTTAATCATTTTTGTTCTTTATGAAGGTAATTTATTACAGAGTCATATTTATTTTGACAAACAGAAAGTATTTATATAATACTATAGCCTAAGGCAACAAAAATTTGTTATTCCCAATAACTAAACTCGATAATTTGATGATATCAAAAATCAGTTTTCCTTTTGAAAATCACAAAAATAATCCTCACATGCCGAGCTATCAACAAAACAATCTCTATTCAATTTCCAATAATATTCCTCATACGCCCCGAGTGCCCAAAAAGCATTCAGCCTATAATTTTCCATTATCCTCCCTTTCCATCCCTCTTCCTTTTGGCCATTTAGAACATCGCATCCACCAGTTTGCCGGTTTTCAATTGTTTTCGGTTGCTGTGATGTGCTGTACCTGCCTTCGGTCAATTTTCAATTGCCTTCAATATTTGCCAAAAACAATCATTGGAAAATCGGAAAATATGAATATGAAAATTGCGAATCTATATGGGAATTCATACTATATAAGTATATATTCGATATGTGTGTGCCGACACGATGGGAAATATTTGCAAAATAGCTGTGCATAAAAATTAATGCAAAATTGGCGTTATATGTATGTTTGTGTGGTTTTTTTTTTCTGATTTTCTCGCAGCCGCGTTTCAATAAAATATCAAAGCACACGGCACAAAACAGCACTAAGCAGCAAATAGTACCAACATCAACAACAACAACGCACTCGAAATGCAATAATCATATTAAAAGCCACAGAGCAAACAACAACAACCACGAACAATCTCTAAAGGCAACAAAATAGTTCGTTTTTAAAGTTATTATTAGCCGCAAAATGTGGCCCGATACAAGAGTGCACAGATATGCCAGATATATGAGCGCACACACAGCCCGACATATATATATATATATAAATAGTGTGTGTATAGTTTAGTATTGTGTGTATATATATATAGTGTGTGCAATCAATATATTGTACATCGGTTATATCTGTATCTTGCGCCAATTGAACGACCATCTCTATACACACACAATATGTACACGAATCGTATACATATATATTTTCATTCCGCTGGTATTTCGCCTCGGTTTGGGTTTGGGTTCTCTCTGTTTGTGTATAAATCATTTAAGCGGCCACCAAATAAAAATCAAGTTGAAAACATTCAATGAACTACTTTTTCCCTCGGCCAGCGCTAAAGTGTTGCATGCAACATAGGTATAAATATAGTTCATATGCCATATCGAAATAAAATTCAATACGCACAAAACTAAATACATATACTGTTTTATACACTGAATTTTTTCTTTATTTCTGCTGACGAGCGCAAAAATCAACAAGAACAATGCAAATATGGAAACATAAACTATTTGCCAAATACCAAAGGGGCGAGAGCTTCTTTTTTCCTTTCATTTGATTTTAAATGTGTTTCTTGTGCCGTTTTGTTTTTGTGTTGATTTCATAATTTGTTGAGGAAATTATAAATAATTCGAACGCAAAACGCATTTTATACGTGGGTAAACAAATAGGGAAATGCCGAGATGGGAATTCCGAAATGAAGATGAAAATGGTCAAGAGAAAAAACGTCTAAGGGAATTCCATTAAAATAATCCCTAGAGTGTTTTAGTTTCTTTTAAATTCGTAATAAAGGTATAAAAAAACTATGACAATTTGAATTGAAGACATTTTTAAATTGAAGACAAAGTGAGTTATCATTCTTAAGATCAACTTTCCAAATAAAAGCTTACCTTTATGTGTTTATGTATAAAGTCCATTTAAAACAACTTTCCTATACACTTTATAAACTTAGACCAATTTAATTTAAGGAAATTAATGTATATATAAATGTATGCATTTAATAGTAAGATAGGATGGCAAAATGGTGCTCAGTTAAATTTTCACTCAATTATGTTGGCATATTTTTATTTTTTTAAGTTAGAATGATAATATTTATTCACTGCTTAATTTATAAAAGGCTACACTTATAATAACAATTAAATTTCCAAATGCCAATTTAATGCACTCACTTTGGGGATCATATTTTAATATAACACATTTTAAACATAAATCAAAACCCGACTTTTATGTGGCTTACCGAAAGCAGGCCGTGAAATCTCTGGGCTATAACCATTATCTACCGCTCCTTTGAACCCAGACGGATGCGAAAAAACAACAACCTCATATCGATCAATCCTTTACGCTGCGGAATTTCGGTATTCCCCACTGAGAGACCCAAAAAAAAAATAAGAAAGAGATCCCCAAAGCATTTTGATGGCTTCTTCTCGTTAAATGCGGCTGACTTGCCTTGGCTAATTTAAGCCATCAGCCGCTGCAAATTGATTTGATGTGGCAAAAACAAAAAAAAACTATATAGTATGTATATAGCAAGTATCTGTCAACAAGTTGTTGCGATCATTGTTTGGTCACGCCCCCTCCTCCGCCTCGAATCGAGAAAAAGCGCGGCAATTAAAAACCACCCAACCGCCAACACTTTTTATTCACTGTGTAATTAATATGCAGCAGCAGCAACAGCACCCGAGGTGGGCAGCTCTGGGGGCGTGGCCGTGTGGCAAGTGTCGAAAATTTATGCGCCACATTAGTTATAGATCCATAGATACAGATACTGTTATATCGTATCACAGCGCCCCGCCCCGCCTCGCTCCGCAAAGGAGAAAAGATTATTTATTAATTTGTTAATTCGCTGTTTGTCATTTTGCGGCTTAAACGTTTCGTTCTGCTACAAAACACATTAAATTTATGGGACCCCACAGAGCGGTGCGGCGTCGGCGGCGCGGCGATCGTCGGGCGCTCGGCCACGCTTCGGCTCAGTTCGGTTCGGTTCGACTCAGTTCGGCGGTTCGGCAGTTCGCGAGTTCGGGAGTTCGACATGATCGGCCTCGGCTCGTCGCTCGCAATTAACACGCCAAATTAGCGACGCAACGCCTCTGCTGGCGTCAACAGCGCAGCTACACAGAGAAAAATATTGTTTATATATATACAGAAAGAATTTTTAAGGAAAAATAATTTAAAATAAGAAAATCGTACTCAAATCGCGACCGAGACCATTTATTCTAACTTAGAAGTGGTTTTGTACTCAGTTTAAGTGACATTTTTTTTACTACGTTCTTGAGAACTCTTATGCTTAAACTAACACCAAAATGTACTTTATTTAAGAACAATTCGTACTTAAAATATTTTTATATAGTATTTTATTTCAAATATACAATATGCAAATATACAAATATAATTTTAAGAAGGTACTAACTAAAACGGATCAAATAAATTTACAAAAATTAAATTAACATTAAAATATTTTTATCTTCAGCTATTTATTAATGTGTATATTAAAAGTTTGCTCCTAATAGGGCTGTTTAATTTTTGTAAATTTATTTGATCCCTTTTAGTTAGTACCTTCTTAAAATTATATTGATATATCCCAAAATTATTGTTTTAATTATGCTAAAATGTTATATTACAAATATTTTTTATTAATATAATTTTAATTAAAAGTTTTAGATTAATAAACATTTTCCCCCAGTGCACATGTAAATTTCCGTTTTCATCTGGCGGCAAGCTACAGCGTTAGTCGCAAAACTTGTTGAGCATTTTTATTGATACGTTTTGATATTTTTCAAGAATTTATTTAATTTATTTACAGATTTATGAGCTCGCTCCCGACCGATCGCGTCGTCGCCGCCTCATTCAAATATTTGTAGATTTTATTTATGGCAAATGGCAAGGCAGGCGGCCAGCAACAAAAAGCCAAAACAGCAGCATATACACCGAAAATTTATTAGCCAAGTTTGAACTTTTTCGGCTGAACACAACTCTCAGCGCCTCGTGCGGCTTGGGGGCGGATAAGGAGGTGGTGAGGCGGCATCGGAATGGGCATGGGGCCGCCGGCCAAGGTGACTGATCATCATCTTGGTCTAATGTGTCAAGTGGTTGGCAGAGCTTTGAATAATAAATAATTGTTTATAATGTATCCGCTAAGGCGATCTCGTTGGGTTTTATTTTTTTGGGGCAACGGAAAAAATTGGGTTAAAAACGAGAAAGGCAGGTGATACGATTTGGTTTGTTTGAATTTCATCAGGTGATCGATCAGGGCTAATGGGGGTTTATCTGCGATATACTCGTATGTAGAGGAGTGTGCATAGAAAGATATTTGTTGATGGATATAAGCCGATGAGAGTATCAATAATATTTGTTTTTATTTGTTAATAAAAGATTTTTCCTAATAGCAATACCTAAACATCGTAAGTATCTCTCATTATTTATTTATTACAATTCATTGCCTTAAATCGCCAATTAATTATTTAGCAACCCCAGGAAACGCACTCTCCCTTAGAGGGAAATTTCCCCCATATCTCCGTGTTGAGCTGACATTTTCATTCGTTCGCTTCACTGCTGTTCGCCGTGCTTACATCTCTTTGAACATATGTTCTTGGCTCGTGCTGTCTGAGCATCTCTGTGTCTGTATCTGCATCTGTATCCGTGTGTGTTCCCGTATCTACGCTAGTGTATCCGTCGCTCTATGTGCCGCACTGTCTGCTCCCGCTGCGTATACGTAATGTGACAATTGCTCGCTTCGCTTCTGTCACACACTGCAACTTTGTTTGTCTGTTCGTCTGACTGTCTGTCTATCTATCTATCTATCTATCTCTCAGCTTCGCACACCTCCTTTCAGTGCGGGGCCCTTTTCTTCTGCCCTTCCATGCTCATCAGAACATCTTGTACAATTTTATTACGCTTTGCATTGCATTTTGTTGACAGTTTTGTCAACAAGCGTTGAAAATTGGCTAAATATAAATATATGTACCCATCCATCCATCCGTCCGTTCCCGTCGCCGTCCCCATCCCTTTCGGTTCGTTTCGTTTGTCGCAATGTGTGCAGGAATATTTATTACAACGGCAACAACTCGTTCGCATCGCGCTTTATTTATAAATGCGAATATAAATAGGTGCAAGATGCACAGATTTCATCTCTCTCCGCCCAGTGGAACAGGGGCGGCGCGGTGGCGAATGGCGAGGGATATACTCATAGTAGGGATCCTGGTGCACAGTCAAGCGAATTCGCAGCAAGCATGACTTGTAAATAGCTGCGAGTTAAGTATCTGGCAAAGTGCAAAGTAGTTGCCAAGGCATCACCACCAGACTGCGGCAGCAGCAGCATCTTCCTCGCCATCATCTACGTCCTCTTGGCACTTTTGTGCCCTCATCTTGGACAGAGAATGCACTGGGAAATACGTTTTATTAATTCTATATGAAAAGGAAAGAAATACTAATGATCATTGGTCTATTTAATGGGGGAAATGTGGATCTATAGCCGTAATGGCTTATATTTTTTACACTATCATTGTTAGAGGCTTTATAATCTGTTATTAAATATCTCTAGTACCACTAAATCACCACTAAATAATCAAATTAAACACCACAAAGAACTTAGAACTTACTGCATTTTTTCGGTGCACCATCGTCATCATCGTAATGAACTGGGCACGCACTTGTCTCGCTCAGCCGTGGAATGATGTATGTGGCAAGCGGCGGCAGATGGGGCCCCCTGTCTATATGGCTATAGCCCATACCTAGGCCATAGAAACAACTGTAGGGAGAAAAGAAATTGCAACATTCTGCAGCTTTATCGCTTTTCCAGGAATCGGCAAATGCTTCCGCATCAATTGAAAGTGCAAGTGCCAGTATTTCTGGTAAGGGCTATCAAGGAAAGATATTTTGGAGATCTTTTCTATATATATTACACCCAAAGGATTTTACAACGAAAATCATATAAATCAAACTGATAGCAGAGTTCATATTTATTTGGCCATTCAATTGCTTTCGTAAATAAGGCATAAACAGGGAAAATATTTCCTAAGCTTACAGCATCAAGGTAATGTGTACGGAATCAATTTGGTCAACACCTTAAGAACTTAATCCATTCAGTAAATATTTTCGCAAGAGCTCTGCTTACTCAGATTAATTCCGAGCTGAGTCGGTATGTTTCCACGTATTTTTCCCTGGCGCCCTCAACTACAATCCCAGGTTTATCTTTCGCACTTTAGCGCGACTTAAAAATAGAAGACCACGACACTTCCTCCCCCAAGACCCCTTTTCATTTTTTTTTTGGTTTGCCGCCCTATGGCGCTGTCAAAATCAGTTAAAAACACCGATTCGCTGTCTCATCGCCGGATCAACGACCACCGCGACTCGTATGGCATGTGTGTGTATATTTTCTGTTGTTTTTGCTGTACTTTCTGTCTTCTATGTGACGAGGTATGAGCAACAGAATAAAACACAGAAAAAAATAAAATAAAAACAGCACCGAGAACCAACCTCAAAGACAACTTTCAGGTGAAACACAAACAACAACGTCGCCCGCAAAAACAACACAAAAAAAAAAGTAAGAAAAAATATTTAAATATTTTAAGAGCGATGACCCAGAAGCCGAAGCAACACAAAAAAAAAAAAAGAATCAACCTCGAACACCTTCCACTGGGAACGGCCACAAAAACGAACTGGAAAAAAAATTAAAATGAAGAATTTTTTTGGTTCAACAAGAAGAGTTTAATTTGTCAGAACAACAAACTTGATAAAAATCTATACACAAGCGAGCAAGTGCGACGGAGAGGGGGTGGGAGAGAGAGCACACACAAATATGGTAAAAAACTGAAACGAAGCAAAAAGTTTCCCAAAGTCTTGGGCTTCAAGCAAACTTATTTTAATGCTGACATTAAAGAAATCATTTGATGTCATTCAATATATTGAAATTGAAATAGAGAACGAGAGAATATGGTGGGAGAGGTATTTATATTGTTAAATGTTTTTTTTTTTACAGAAAAGATAAAGGAACATTTTTAAAGAAGACAAAATTAAAGCTGGGAAAATAACTAAGTACTTAATAATATTTTAAATATATAAAAAACATGAAAACAAATAACCCAAGTTGCTTTCTGTTTCAAAATATTTTTTAAACTAACCCAGCATAATTTTTATAATTTAAAATAATATTTTTAAAACTACAGCAGCAAGTTCTCCATTACAACAGCAACATGTAGCCAAAAGGCGATGTAGGAAGCCATTTAGAAATACCTTCTTTGAGCTGTCAAACTCCCCCTATTTCTCTTTGGCCATCCAACTCTGAGATCATAAATCTTTGTTCGGTTGCCGCTTTTTCTAGTTCGAAGCTCGTTGCTAGTTTCTTCTAACGTCAAACACTAATTGGTATTAGCAGCAGCAGCTATCACACGCAACCCCGCCTCCCATCTCCATCTCCCAGCTCCTCGATTATTGCTTTTTGAGATTGAAGAACCAACGGGTTCAATGGATCAAAGCCAAAGTTGATTTTACCTTTTATGGCCTTTGACTTTGAATTGTGCCGCTGAATTTTGTTTGCCGCAGCCGCTGACAAACAACAAGATACAGGTGGGCGTGGTTTTGGGTAAGGAGAACCCGTTGTTGTTCGAAAATGTTGTTAATTCAAGAAGTGGGTGGTCACAAATGAAACTTATATTGAATTAGTCGCAGGCTTAACAGGCCTTAGGTATATCATAAAATGTTGGGGATACAGGCAATAGGGTTTCTTCAAAGATTACGCTGTTCTCTGAAAGCTAATCCTCAATGAACATAGCTTAAAATATTACTTTGTTGACATGGGTGGCAAGGTTAAATAGTTATATTAAATATGCTTGAATTAGTGAGCGTTAAAAATATAAGATGCATGGACTGGAATCTGATATTTTACTGGGGTTTTATCTATTAAAAATTTATTAATGTAGTTATATTACGACTTTATTTGTGTTTCCACATAGGCGACCCTTAACAGAATTTCCTGTTTTTGAATTCAGTTCAGTTATTAAAGAATAATTTCTTCATTAAAGTAAAAGCCAAAATTTTATTTAATTTAGATTCAAAGAATTAATTACATTTATTAATAAGGCAAAGGATTTGTAAAAATAATCCTTAAGTCCATACGCTGTAAATAGATTGAAGAATTTTTTCTTCTTATGAAATATAAATACTTAAAAAGATTATTGAGTGTTTATAAAGTCTATTGGTTCCAACATTAACCCCATCAATATGCTTTAATATTTTAATGCTTAATCAAAATCATTTCCAAGGCTTAAATCCGATTTGAAAAAATTCCAGAAAATTTTCCATAGATATATCGATAGTCCATCGGTTTTTGTGTGTGCTCGTTCGAAGCCAATGTTCAGCCAACGAACCTCAAATACAAAGCGACAAACGCGACGTGCAAAGTGCGAAAATGAACAACGGAAAAATTGTAACTCAAACGGAGGTCGGCGAAGGGGCCACAAAAGGCGACGAGGGGGTGTAAGCAAATGCAAATGCCCAGATACAGATACAAGCGGACACGGCTACAGATACAATCAAATACGTACGTCAATTGCTTGGGTGCCGTCGTTGTCGGTGTGCGGCTAAAAATGAAAAATTGCTTTTCAAAATTAAATCAACATTTAATTTTCTCGTAATTTGCTGCCTGCCTGCCTCGGCCGCCAAAGGATGGGAAGTGAAAAGTGGTGGCGGTGGTGGCTGAGGGTAGAACTCACGCATTTTTCTACAAATTAATTTTAGCACAACGATTGCCAGATACACAAGATACAAGATACCGATGCGCAGCTATAGATACAGATACAGCCACAGATACAGCACGTCTGTCTTCCGTAGATACATCGTATTGGTTAGCCATTAAATGACGCCAGCAACAACAGCAACAAGCCAACTACAAATCGTTTGGCAGCCAAGTGCCAAATAAAAACTTATTACTTATACGCCTCGTATGCCAGCCGAGCATCAGAGCACCAGCACATGAATCTATTATGAATTAGACTCTGAATGCCAACAGAACAGACACTCACCCGGACTCGCACACACACACTTACCGAATGGGCATAAATAAATATTTTGTAGCTCGTTTAAATATTCACCCTGGAGGGCAATTTTTCGTAAAGATTTTTTCGGTTCGATTTGAATTCGTATTTGTATTTGCCGCAGATTTAGTCGAGTTCTCTCCCCGAGCACAGAGAGTGAGTGGAAAATGTGCTCGGATGAGTGCAATAATGTGGAACAAGGTCCACAAATAAACAATTGAAGATTATCGAACGCAGGTTGCGAGGAAGGAGAGGAGTGGAAGCTCGTGTGGCAATGAATGAATAATTTATATAAAGGTAGAAATCGTTAGAGATATGAAAAGGATTGAACTTATTTCCCACTAAAGGAATATTTATGATTCATTATCAATTATCATAATAACAAAAATATCACTTAATAAATTATTTCATTTCATTTAGCAAATATAAAACCTTAAAATTATTATTAATTCAAACCTGGTTCTAATTAAAAAACTATATTTTTCATACAACTTTGATTGAAAATTATTTTTTTTTTTAGAAAATCTGATCAGTATAGTTTACAAACTATTTCAAAATGTATTTCCTATTTAATTTATACACTTTACTAAGCAGATATAAATCGTATTTAATAGAATATCATTACGATTGTGATTACAATTTTTATAGCTCCATCTTAGTAAAAAATTAAGCAATTACAGCTTTATATTGGCAATTAAAATGTTAACTGCAACACTTACTTAAGTCAATACTATTTTATTGCTGATATATCAGCTATAACAATACCAATAAATATCGATAATTAATCTCGTATAATAAAAATTACCCCTAAGGACATTTCTGTTTTTAATTGTTCGCTTCGATAAGCCCATATTTTTAGAACCCCCTTTCGAATCAATCACAGCCAAGAATAACGGCCACAAAAAATTTTATGTCTTGACCAAAATTATCCATCACATAGACGGGTCTTCAGGCATTCTATAAAGTCGGCCTACGCACTGGCATAGCAAATGATCCATGGCATAACTCTAAATAGAACGCATTTGTCACAGAAATCAAACGAAATTTCAAATATTTTTAGACAACCGAAAGGTTGTATCTCCCTGCTGCTGCCCCTTTCCCTCCCGATCTATATCTATATCGGTGTTTGTGTTTATATCTCTCTATGATTTGTTTAGGAACTGTGAAATTGTTAAACTGCCACTTTATTAATAATGTCCAACTCACACAAACACAGGCACAGCCACAGAGGAAAATTGGAAAAACCGAACAAGAGGCAAACAAAACGATTTCGTTTTTAGTTCTTTATTGTCAAACAAACAAACAACCGAAAAGTTCTCTATGAATTGAAATATTTTGACGTGTTCCAAATAATTTTCACCGAGTTGTTGTTGCCATTTATTATTAACTCGATTCTCTATCCGTGTGTGTGAGTGTTTGTGTTGACAAGATTGAAAAATGTGTCAGAACAACAGAAATTATGTGTGTGTGCGCCCCGAAGGCAAAAGGAAAGTTGCCATCAAATGCAGAATAATATCCCAAACCTAAAGCAGAACATCAGCGGCAGCTTCTTGGCTTCTTGGATAAATGAGTTCCCAATGCTAATGAGCGCATATCTGACAGATACAATTTATAAATTTGACAAGTGCAAAAGCTCACAAAAAAAAGCAAAACCAAAACAAAACCCGCGCAGTCAGCCAAATGGAAAAATAATAATAATGCAACCAGAAGGGGACCGAATTCCAAAGCCAAACAAGAAACAGACAAAAACATACCCACAACAATACAAATATCTCAGACAAAGGCAAATTATTTTGCATAAACGAAATTGTTGACAAATTATGATTTAGTACTGACCGCATTAACATATATCCAACATATCTCTCTCCGAACGAATATTTATCTGGCCAGTAAGTTATGTTATGTGCGCCGGCCATCTGTTCATAAATTTCACGCTGCTTAATTAAAATTTTGAATATTTTATGCAGTTCGGGCATGGGCATGGCAGTAGCCCAAGTAGCCGAAACTAATGCCCGATAAACTGTCTGACCTTTTGACCACAACTCATTTCCATACAGAGGCGTTTTCGGACTAAGTTTGATGCCTATTGTTAAGGAAATGGGGTAGATGGGGCTTTTGTACCTAATTTATAAGTATAAAAAGTATATAAAACTGTTGAATAATTTTTATAATATTTATAAGATATCATACTTTGTTTTTATTTGCATATATTTTCGATTCATTCAATTTCTTTGCAGAATAAAAGTTTTTAATTAAATATTTGCTTTTATCTATCAATTCCTTAATTTAGAAATCTTATTAACAACTTTTTATTTAATCTGGATTCATATATTTACTATAGTATAATATATTAATAACTGAGTTAGCATTGATTCAATATTAAAATAATATCTCATTTAATTACAGGAAACTCTCCAGTCGTTTCCCTTCAAGTCCTACTCAAATAATGCGAGGAAGCAAACATTAAAAATGCATTTTGAATAAATAAACACATAAATCGATGTGCCTAGCAGCAGTAGCACATAAATATATATACACATCTATATGAATAAAGCCATATATGCATTTGAATATTACGTATACGTCTACTTATGCAAATTCCCTGACCGCGAGGTGTTTACATTTCACTAATCGACATCTTGACGCTGTTTTTGTCGCTGCTCTGTCGCCACTTTGTCAGCTATTTGCCGTCTCTATTTTCCCCTGTGCATTCTCTTACTATTTTACGCTAAATAATTCTATGTCCGGCCGTCCGTCGGCTCGTCATTTACATATGTACAATTCTTAGCAAAGCGGCGCTCGGCACTCGGCGCCCGGCTGATAATCACCGAATTTACGCTTAAGTATTCGAAATTAACTTTGTTGCGGTCTTGTTTCCTGCCGTTGCCGTGGGTTCTCTTCTCTCATTTTGTGATAAATATTTGTTTTGGCTTTTGGCCTGACGTGTGTCGTAGTGGGTTGTTTCTTTTGTTGCCCGAGCGTTGTGCCTCCGGTGTAATTGATTATTCTGCCAACTTTTTCGCTATTGTTTGTTTGCCGGAAATTTATTTCCAACACGCGCTAAATGAATTGTTGCGGAGTTAAATATTAAGTCGGAGGTTTGAGGATCAAGGTTCGTCTTTTGAAAATTTGTGTGGCTTTAAAATAAGGCCTAATGATTTACCAAACTCGAAGCTAGTTTTGAAGGATAAATGTTACGAAAACTAAGATGATATCAAGGAGAAAAGCTTAAAATTTTATATGAAAATATATATATTTTTTTATTTACTGGAAAAACCGTCCAATTTCAAAAGTAAATTCCAAATTAAAGCAGAGTCTTTATCTAAAGTATTTCCTGGTTTAAATAGTTAAATAATCTCAGCATCTAATAATTTAAAATTTTTGGGAAAAGAATAATACGGAACACCGAATAAATTATTGATAAAATACTGAAATATTAAAAAACTGCTATAGTTTTTTATGTTTATTAAGAATTTATTCCTTGAGTTATCTAACTTGTTAAGAACAAATTGGTTATAGATATTTCTCTGACACTTAACCATTAAATCGTTCCTCTTTTTAAATTTCTAATTTTTTCTATATATATAAATAAATATAACAGATCGCTAACAATCGCAGCTATCGAATCTGGCACACTGATTGATCGATTTGCCAAAGGTCTAGACCGCAATCGTTTCCCAGGGAATGATCAATCTTCGGCACAGCTTTCATCAATCAGCGATAGCCATTGAAATCTGGATCGGAATCGGAATACAAAATGTCAGCACTCCGTCAACACTTGACAGCGAGGAAAAGGCAGCGCCGGCAGGGGAGAGGGGCAAGAAAGATTGAAATAATAATAATGAAAGAACCGACAGTGGTTCCATCTTAATCTGTTTAATTTGCAGATGCAGTTGGCCAGATACGAAATGAGCAGAGAATAAATTAAAGAGCTCGTAAAGCGAGCAAAGAAGCCGGGGAGCGGTTGTCCCTGAAGCGAACGCGTCTCTTGTCTCGTTGAATATAATTTATGAGTCAATTTCAGACAATTATTGTTAAATATTATTAAGCATTCGCTGGGCTGTCAAAACACGCGCAGCCATCATCGTCTCGAATGATTTACAAGGAATTGAAGACAATTGTCACTCCGCCGTCGCGACCCGCGAGTGATGACAAATTTTAAGTGGATAATCTTCCATTATATGGAAACTGCGACTGAGCAACGGACTGGGCAGTAAACTCGAAAAAACAGGGACGCAAATTAATGTCAACATTGATTAAGCCTGGCAACTCTGGCCAGTGATTGCGGCCTCTTGAAAAATCCCCCGTTTCTTCTTCTTCTTCTTTTTTCTGCATCCTTTCGGAGCCCCCCCTCAAAGGCATTCCGCAAATTTACACGGCCAAGCGCAAAATGCGAAGACGCGTGGCTGCCAATTATGGAAAAATGAGAGGAAACACATAGCGGATAAAGAGGAAACCGAAGGGGAGAGGCCGAGGAAAGACAGCCAAAACGAGACGAAGACAGATCGCCGAGATCATTGTCAATTTGTCCAGTGGCATCTTGGTTCCCACAAACCAGTCTCTCCGGCGATATAAGGAAATCAACTCTTAATTTTATGAGACAAAATTAGAGGAGAGATTGAATGCAGAAAAAGATAGAAAAATAATGTATCTGAGCCACGATTGGTTTGGAAATATAAAAATAGTATGTGGACTTAATTTTAATTTAAATGATATTTAAAATAATGCATATATTACTGAGGACTAGCAAAAATCTTTTAACACTTATACTATGAAATTTTAACTGCTCATTCTATTATTTCTCCTAAAAAATATATATTAAAATTCTCTTAAGAGTTACTTTAAAATAAAGATTCCTTTACGGAATCAAACACTATTAAATGACAAATAATTCCACTAAAAATTAGTTTACTATGCACAAGCAACTCTTTTTCTTATTTAAAATAAAGCTGAACACAGTCCAAGTGTTTGTATATCTTTCACAACAATCAAGGACTCGTAAAAATGGTTAATTCGCTTCTGGAATCCAGCAACATGCTACCTTTCCCCTTTTAGCACCGCCAATAACCCCTTTAAATAAAACAAACAAATTAAGACAATGGAACTCTACGCTTCGTCTCAGATAAAAATCAAAGTAAACACAAAAAAGAATAAAAAATATCAAAAATAAAGCCGAGGCAAAGCAAAATAAAAAAATAAAAAAGAGCTACAGCTCGACTCGGCTCGGCTCGGTTCAAATCTGCTCACTTCGGATCTGCTCAAAATGTGTGAACAATATCGGCGTGCGGATCTTGCCCAGCAACCAAAACAGAGAGCCAGATATATATTAAAAGGCGGGAACTGAGCCAAGTTGGGGCGTTCGGGGGACCCGAGAGACCTGTTTAAAAACCTGTTAATCAGCCTGAGAGCAAATCGGAGAGATATATGTGTGGTGAAAGAGTGAGAGAAGTGCAGCGACGAATGCCACTGCTGCTGCGCTTTTGGAGCAACTCAAGAGCTGTACTTTTGCATAGTCACTGAGAGAGAAAGATTGTTACCAATATCTGCCCCTCCAAAAACTGCATCTCTTACCCCTCTTTCGGGCGCCCCTTTCCTTTACAAATTCCAATTTCCCACCAAAAAAGAAGTGACACGAAACAGCATTTGAAAAATGTCAAACAAAAAAACACTAAGCGAAATCATACCATTCGCAGCCAGAAAAATATTTCAATTCAACTTCAGGCGGTTAACTACACTTGGGAAAATTAAGAGAGGTAAAATAAATCTTATGGTTGCTGGTATAAATATATAACTTGTTTAAAGGGTAAGACTACTAAAATTCTGAAATATATTTGTAGATTTTTCTACTCTCTAGGAAAGGATGTTCCAATCCCTGAACATAATCCAGATTTCAGTGTTTTTTTAGTCCACCCTACCACCATCGTGATACACCCATGATAGCCACCCAATTCAAGGGGGAATCCAATCAGCCACGCGTTGGTGATAAAATGCGTTAACAATACGTGAAAAGCTCTTTTCCTAACGGTTTTCCCTTTGCCTTCCGTTTTCCGCTTTTCCCTCTCGATTCACCCTTCTCGATTTTCCTATCCTTTTGGGTTGCTTTTGCGGTGTCTGACAGATTTCTGTGGGTTAGCCTAATGGGGGAAATAATGCCGGAGGTTTGCGGAGGATGCAGGCTACTAAAATTGCCAAAAGCTCCTTCTGAGGGATTGTAAAAATTTGGATGAGCAGGCTTTTTGGGGGGTGGATGTATCAGATTTTCGGGGGTGTATTACATACCGCATCACACCTGATTTTTGTGGGTAAGAATAAGAGGAATGCTGAGTGGATGAAAACGTACAGAATATTTTATTTTCAATCAGAAATTAGCATACTTAATGGATGTTTCGCAAAGGAATTTATTAAAAAGAAAATCATTGGTTCCAGGACTTGAATAAGAGCAAAATAAATAAAATATTAAGACAGTAGAAATGTAAAAATCTATAATTAGTGGAGTGTTTAAATATTAAATATTAATAGATAGAATAATAGGTATTTTAGCTAACTAACTTGGGAGAAATAAATATTTTAAAATTTTTACTGATGTCTACTTGAAGTTCTTAAAAATAATTGAGAAAAAAACAACAACAAAAAATGTTTAAGACAGACTTTATCACATATAACACTTTAATTCGAACACATGTTTAAATGTATTTCCCTTCAATCCTTAAAACCATCGCCCTCTTTGTTTAAAATCAATTAAATGAAGCTTGGGGAATAATTATGTATAATGCGGAAAGACCTCCTTCCAGATCTGGCTTCCAGATTTTATGAGCCGTATCGGATAATCTTAATTTAAATTGGTTTCCATTCCCCGTTCCCATGCGCGGGGGCTTCTCCCTTTCATTGCGCCACAATTAAGCATTAAAAAAATGGCTGATCATGTTATTTAAGCCAAACACTTGTCACAATAAATCACATTTCAATCCAAATATTTGCGCAATTCCCCCAAGTCAAGTTCCCCTCCACTTTTCTCTTTCTCCTCCCTTTCCCTGCTATTGCCCCTCCAGCGCATCACTCATACGCCCCGTGTACAAAAGCCGAATTGTCCACAGGCCAACCACCAGCTTGCAACAACAAAAGAGAAGTACAACAACAAATTTGACAACAATACGGCGGAGAGAGAGGCAAAGCAAAGAAAAGCAAAGCGAAGCGAAGTGAAGCAAAGCTTCAAGCAAACAAAGCAGGAAAAAAAAAAACGCAGCAGCCGCCGAGCTGCCATTTGCCCATTTTGAACTCCGCCACCTATTTCCCCTTCCCCCAGATCGGACAACCTCCTCCAGCGCAGTAAAAAAAAGGAAAACACTTTTAAGTAAAATCAAATTCACAAACGGCAACAAGGCAAAAGGATGTGGAAAGTGACTGTGTCAATACTCTTCTTTCCTAAAATCAAAGGATATTCTTATATATGATAAACACTTCTCCAAAAATTAACATTAACATTAATTCTTTAGATTTTCATTTAAATAAATAAAGATTTTCTAAATATTAATATAATACTTGGTATAAAAAATGGCATTTTAAACAATCTAGTTGAGAATTCTATTCCTGCAGAATATCCTTTTGCGCTTTAGACTTTGGAGTTGTAAGCATTAACTGAGTACTACGAGTATGACTTAGTGTAGCCCTTTTAGCATTTTGTAAAGCATTTAGCATTTTATGTTAAGATTCCGCCGAGATTAAATGAAATTAGGATTAAGTAGAAAAGAGATCCTACGGTCACACTACAATTTATAAATTAAAAGAAAACACATTGAAATAAGAGGAGCAAATAAAATCGACGAAATAAAGAAGAATCCAGAGATAAACTACGATAACAGAGTATTAAATGTATTAAATTTCCCGTAAAAAAACATTATTATATTTTATTATTTTGTATACAATAAATAAGGATTTAAATGGTAATTTTTCAAAATTTCATTAATTTGGTTGAATAAACCTTATTGAAAACATACTTCCCATTAATAAATAAATTTTAAACATATTAAATCAAACATAAATGATAAGTTTATATTTTTTAACAATTAAAATACCCTTTTACCCGCAAAGGGTATTCGTATTTTTTTCGTTGTAACAATCAAGCGTACAGCTCAGCGTACGCTGCGTTTGGCGAGCATGACGAAAGTCCTTTCGCACATTACCACATTTTTGTTATATTTGTATTTGTTGTTGTTGCTGCTGCTGCTGCTGCCACCCAGTGAGGCGAAAGAGCAACAACAACAAGCAGCAACACGAAAGACAAAAGCTAAAAGCGACAAATGAAATAATAAGAGAGCTTAAATAACTCCACACGAGAGCGGACACACACACACACAAATTGGAGACTCCAGTGCACTCATACAAAGATAGAAACAAGTGGATATGGTCGAAGGGGGAAATGGGGATATATTGTGTTTGCATGTTTGTTGTTACATTGACTTCCGATGACGGGCAGCGTCTCCCGTATCTCTCTCTCTCTTTCTCTCTCTTTGCCCCTCACGGTTTCATGCTCTCTCGCGGTGGGCTTCTGCCTCCCCCTCGCACCAACAACCACCCACCCGGCGGCAGCGCTGTTCGCTCAGAAGCTGCGAACTTGTTTGCTCAATATGTTTCACACACAAGCGACACACGCACACACAGAGGAGACACATGAAGCTTTTACATTCCACCCCCACCGCTCCTCCATTGCATCTTTGCCATATTCGTTACACTGAGAGAAGAATATAAACTAAATGGAGGTCATTATTTTATCTAATGTGTATTTATCCACCTTTATGCTATTTATTGCATGTTAAACCCCAAAAATTTGTATAAAAAAATAATTTATTACTCTTAATGCTAATGCCAAAAAACTAAAATAAATAATGTGCTAACAGAAGTGCCAAAGTTCTATATATTTATTAAAATGTATTTCAATCCATTTTTCAATTTTATTACAATTAACAAAAATATTGACAATATTCTGGTTTTTACCACATTCTTTACTTTATATATTTTTTTAATTCACTTCCTATTTTTTGTGTTTATTATTTTTTACAGTGCTCTTTGCTGCCACATTGCACGCTAAATAATGACTGACAGTATGTTTGTGTTCTCCCCCTTTCTCGCTCTACCCTACCATCCTCTCCATCCGATCCCGTTCCCTCTCACGGTGTGACCCCCAATTGCTCTCGCTCCCACTAAACTGACAATCCAACAAAAACGCAAACAAACCAAAATCGACGAGCAAAGTGAGAGAGCGAGCGAGAGAGACAGTCGTGCTTTGCTCCCTCGCCCCCACCTCTGTATTTGCGACCTAGCAGGTTGCATCGAACTTGTTGCGTTGCGCCACCTTGCGCCCGCGCTGCTTCGGCCGGCGTCGCAGCCAACGCTCTCGTGTTGCTCTTTGTGCTCCCAATTACTTTTTGCATGCTACCTTGTGCCCCCACTTCACCCCACTTTGCTTTTGTTATTGCTTTTTACGCTGTCTTTGTTATTGCTTCTGGCTTTGCTTTGCTTTGGTCAGCAGCCACTGCGACGGCGACGGTGACAGCGACGCCAACTGAGGCAGCGGCACAGGCATCGCAATCGTCATCGTTGTTGCTGTGTTGACGATTTTTTTCAGTTTGCTGTTTTGTTTTTAGTATGTTTTGTTGTTATTAGTTTGCTTTGTTTTCCATTTTCTTTTGTGTTTTCTTTTCTATATGTGTTTTTTTTTATGTTACGGCCGATGTGATGCTACAGGCTATATAAACGTAATCCCTGTGGCGACGTCGGAAAGTGACGAATTCAAATGTGTTCCCCACTGTACTTATCTTTTATGCGAGTGTTTAGCTACGAAAGTGCACTTAAAACAATGGGGCACTCAATATTACCTTTATTGTGCATGGAATATATTTAAAACAAAACTTGTTTTTCGAAATTTTACACATTTATCAAACAATTATTAAGATCACAATAACGATTTAATAATAAACCTATAATAAACCCTAAACGCAGTCTGAAAAAGACGGCATTGAGCTTTCAAAAAATATTGCCTACATTTTGGCGCTGACCAGGATATACAAGATTCCTTTCCTTTTTGATACTTCAGTGGATAAAGAATATTTAGGGGGACAAATTGTAAGATAATAATATGTATAATTAGATAATAATATATACTGAATTTTTCTACCTTTTTATCGATCTTAAGCAATTGCTTACATAGTGGGGTAGTATGCAATATTAGTTTAGAAAGTCTTTATTTAGTGAGAGGATATATAATATATAATAAACTATTTATGTATTACATATGGTGAATATATCCATTATATGTACACCCAAAAAAAACAAGAGTTTAACCTTTCTACGTGTTGTCTTAAAAGTATACTCAAGCAGTATAACGAGTTTAGTATAGTTTTATACTTCAAAATATCAAATGTATACTCCAAAGTTAAGTTTTTATACTCTATAGTTTCAATTGTGTATTTTTGAGTATTATTTTTATACGAACCTACATACATCGAAAATTCGATAACATATCGCGTTAGCTGGAATTTATTTACTCTCGTAGTATTAAATTCATACTGAAGAGTATAGAATTCATGTAACAATCGTATAGGTTCTATGATGATTTTTTTTTGGGTGTAATATAAAATAAACTATTTATGTATGACATATGGTGAATATATCCATTATATGCAGATACAAGATACATCTTTTTTCTGCGTACTTATTCTTTCATACTCGTTTTTTTCTCAGTGCTTGAGTGAGGTTTGTATTTCAGGCCTGATATGCTGTGTGATCCCCCTTTTCCCTCGCTTCAGCCCACCATCGAGTCGACCGCAAAGCACTGGGGCCATGTTTTCACACAGAGCTTACACAGATAAACTCGCAAGCAGACAGAGACGGCAACAGAATGGGCGAAAGAGAGGGAGCCATGCGTGTGTGTGTATGCACACACATTAACATATCAAATCCAAAGGCGAAGCGTTCTCATTTCGCAAATTGACTTTAATATTTTTCTGTTTCTGTTGCTTGTGTGTTTGCCTTTGCCTTTGTTTGTTTTGTTGCTTTTCTGCGTTTTAATTTTATACGATAATTGTTTGCCGCCGAAAAGAAAGATGGGGAGAGGGAGAGCGGGAGAGACGGGTCCAAATTAATTGATACGATATTATTATTTATTTTTAAATGCTAATGCGACACTTTCGGTATTTTAACATACCGAGCTCTTGTTTCGAAAATTGATGGCCGATAAATGTGATCAGAAATTCGATTTTTATGGTTGATAAATTGTCGATCGTTTATCAGCCATCGATATCAGAAAGTCTTTGATTATACCCGGTACCCATAGGGTACAAGGGTATTATGGGTTAGTGCCAACCTCTGTCCGTCCGTGTGAAACACCAGATCTCAGAGACTATAAGAGCTAGAGTTACCAAATTTGGTGACAACATTGGAATCTGTTGCACGCAGATCAAGGTTGTTTTAAAATATGGCCACGCCCACTTGCGCCCTCAAAAATCATAAAAAACGTTAAATAAGCTATACTCGTTATAACCGGGTTAAAGTTAATAGATACAATAAATGAATAAAATAGAGCGGACGTTTCCTGAAAATTTCAGTACAATCGGATGATAAACATGGGAGATATTAGCAATAAGGTTAGAATTTTAACACACCGCCCTAAGGCACTGCTGTTGCAAGCTGTAGCCGACAGGTGGCGCACTCGAGCCTTGGCCGTGCGATGTAATGGCGCCAATGTATGTATGTACAATGTAGTGAATGTACATTTTTAAATTGCCTTTTAGTGTGAATCGCAAACGTTTAGGTACCGGGTATCTCACAGTCGAGCACATTCGACTGTAGCTTTCTTACTTGTTTTATGTTGATTTTATGGATAAGTTAACCTAACTTATATTTAAATAAACAGTTTTTGCTAACATTTAAATATAATTCAGTTGTTCTTTAATAATTGTAATTATTTGAACGATTTATTACATTTTTCATTAGATAATTAAATTGTTTTGGTAAATACTTGATACATTAATAAATTCCAATAATTCTCTAATTTCTGTGTCACAATTTTTGCGTTGTTTTTCGAGCTGTCAAAACTATTTAATCTAAATAACGGAAAACCGCAGAGTTTCGCCAAAAAAAGGGGGGCAATACAGGCGCAACAACAGTAAGGGGCAGCAAAAACAATATAACACAAAAGCGCACACCAACGCACACAAAAACATCAATAGCAACAACAACAGGCGAGAAAATACAAAAACCAACAACAACAAAGGCAAAGAGCAATAACAACAACAACAACAACGAGAGCGCAAACACCGCAAAATAATAAACCAGCTCGACAAGTCTAAATCACACTCATTAGCAAAAGCCCCCCGAAAAAACAACAACACCAAACGAGTGACCCCACCATCTCTCGCTCTCTCACTCTCTTTCCCCACCTCCCTCCCTTTCCATCACTCTGCGTTGGCAGCTCCCCACACAAATCAAAATACACACAAACACAGGCACACACTTACACACACTCACAGTCACACCATCATATCTCAAATTGTTAAACGATGAGAACGAGATGAGAACCTAATAAGAAACCGAATACAAAAGATAAACACAAGCGTAAACATTTAAGTAACAAAATTGGCTTTTTGTTATGCTGAGCGAGAGCGACAGAGAGAGCAGTACGGCGAGAGGGAGAGAGAGCACGAGCACGAGAGCGCGAGAGCGCAGCTGCAGCTCGGCCACACTCCTGCAGCTGGGCCACACTCTTCGCTGTGCAGCTCGGCCATACTGTTTTTGAGAGCCAACGACTGAGAGCGAGCGCCGAAGTAACGGCTCATGTACGTGAGTGTGTGTGCGTGTGTGTTGTCTGTGCAATTGTTTTTTCAGTGGGACAGATTGGCAATTGATTGTTGTTGCTGGCGCTCGCTCGCTTGCTGCTTCTGTCGCTGCCGCTGTCGGCGTCGCCGCTTTACGCTTTTTGTGCGCTTTTCGGTTTGTTTTTTCCCCTCGTTTTTTGTTTTTGCTGCCGACAGCGCTGCCTTCGGGGGCATAAATGCTCGCTGCCTGCCCCACAAGTGCAAACACACACACACACACAGATATACGCACGCAGAGGGGCACACACACATCGATATACAGTGGAGGGTCCGTAAAGTTGTCATATTTTGTATGATCCTAGTATTGTCAGGATTTTGATTTTTAATTTTTAAATAATTAATTTTAATTAATAATTAAGCATACTTTTTTTTAACTTTTAATAAATGAGTTCTTAAAAGTCTTTATTCTAGTTTCAAGTAGTTAAACTATAATTTCTAATACAATTTTATTATCGATATCATAAAAATATACCGACTACAGCGTCCAAATACCGATTTATTATCGATTTTTAAGACTTTTCATTACGGGATAATATATTTTTAAAATATCGATCTGATGACAATTATAAGGTATCGTTCGCCATAAATTTCTAAACGTAAGTTATAGCATTATATCCTATCGAAATTTATCGCACTAATAATCGAAATTTTAAATATCGAAAATAATGCTAGATGTTATACCAACAAATAATTTTATCATAAAAAATCTTGAAGTTAAAGTTAAAGTTAAAATATTCAAAACTCGGCTACTAATATTTTAGCTCCTAATAATTCCCAAGTTCCATTTATGGAGTTGGGACTGTTATATGTAATTATAAGGTATCGTTCGCCATAAATGTCTCAAAGTAAGTTATAGCATTATAGCCTATCGAAATTTATCGCACTAATAATCGAAATTTTGAATATCGAAAATAATGCTAGATGTTATATCAACAAATAATTTTAACATAAAATCTTGAAGTTAAAGTTAAAGTTAAAGTTAAAGTTAAAACATTTAAAATCGGCTACTAATATTTCAACTCCTAATAATTCCCAAGTTCCCTTTACGGAGTTGGGACTGTTATATGTAATGTGTTTGAGTTTGAGGCTGCGTCGTCGCCTGTTGTCGTATTTTCCATTTTCCATTTCCATATGTTGGCTGTGCTTTTCTGATATTGTTTTTGCTGCTGCTGCTCTGCTTCTTTTTCTTATGTTTTTCATTTTTCTTTTTCTTTTACTCCGTGTTTTGTTTTGTTGTTGCGCAAAGTTGTTAATATATTTGTAAAATGAAATTCATTTCGGAATTGCTGTTTGTTCTTCAGACACGTGTGTGTGAGTGTGAGTCTCTCGGGGGGTGTTGGTGGGCGGAATTTGGAGTGGTAGTTGAGTGGTGTTCGGTGGGTGGCTTACTTTGCATAAATGGTTGGAAAAGGGACCGAAGCCGAAGGGGGAAAGGGAAGCTGGCTTCGCAGGACTTTTGCGGGCAACCAATTTACACTGAATGACAATTTTGATTTATAATTCGTGATAAACATGAGGAGAAGTGAACCACAAGAAGGACACTGATGCTGAAGTTCAAAGGTCTGGAAAGGTTACACGAAGGGTTACATGTATGAATAAAGGGCTTAAATAGCCCTTCTAATGAATTCGAGAACTCCTCTTTGTGGTTAATCCGTATAATCATTCGTTGATTCTTTCAATAACATTCTGTTTGATGAATAAATTATGCTTGAAGTGACAATGACATAAAATGATGAGATTATTCTCCTTTGTCTTCTTCTGTCAATTATAAACTATTAAATATGAATGAGAAAGAACAACAACATTTGGGAATGGGGTATAAATATATGCTTTTATTAATACATTGGATGAATCTTTGAAAATATTCCAAAACTTTTTAAAGTACTGTTTAAAAATTTCGAAAAGTATGAAATTTTAGTGTGTTAAATTTTGTAGCATACTTTTAGACATAATTTTATTAGATTTGCAATCCAAAATATTATTATCTCCTTAAAAATATTATTACAATCATTTTACTACCCAAACCTTAAAATCCCTACTAATTCTAGTTAGTTATACAGATTTATACAGTTATCTAAGCGTAACGTAGGACCTGGTGCCATAATCTGTTATGGATATCATAAGTAACGATAACATTAGCCCAAATAGACCCATTTCCCAGACACACACACACACACACACACATACAAACAATCGCCCGAGGAAAGTGAGGGAAGCTCTTGTGTGTGTGCTCGACTTTTCAAAGCACAAAACCGCGCCAGGCTCCATTAAACACCCAAAGAGGTCGGAAAAGTGGGTGGTATATGGGTGCTAGTAGGTAGGTGTAGAAAAAGTGTGGAAAATGGGTTGTGGGCTGGATTTCTGGGTGGGTTTCGGGTCGCTCGCTTGCCAAGAGCCAAGTATAAAAGTGTCAAAACTTTCTGTTGGATTTCGTTTTTTTGTTATATCCTTTTGTTATTTGTGTACATACACACGCATACACACACAAGCAAAGAGAACAAAAATAAGGAAAGAGAAAGAGAGAGAGAGAGAGAGTGGAGCAGCGCAAAAAAGGAACAACTAAGGCAAAAAGCATAAGCTTTTTATACCCTTCCAGGAGGGTATTAAATTTGTGATCAGTTAAGTTTATATAAATCTTTAGATCTTAAAAAAGATTACGGGTATATTTTTAAAATATTTTGTATATATACATATTACATAGCATAAGATTCAACAAAGAATTTCTAGAAAACAGGAACAGGACCCACACTTGTTTCGATAGGAAAACGGCCTTCATCTTCAGAACCTGTTAGCCTTACTCATAATTAAATATATCGATATATTTATCGATTTTTTTAAATTTGATCGATTTTCGGCTTAAATTTATCTACATAAATTTATCGACAGAATTATATAAGAATCCTAGCAAAGCGTATTCCAAGCTTCGGTCCTTTAAAGTTTAAACAAATCTTTCCTTTCTTCTTCACTTTTGGTCGAGTTAGAAAGAGTGCGATAGAATCGATAAGGGGTGTGAAAGAGAGCCAATGACCAAGGCGAAAGAGAGGGCATGATGTGGGTAAAACAGAGAGAGAGAGCGACCGAGAAAGCCGTGTGAGATGCTCGGACTTTTGTGTCGAGCTGCTGCTCTCCTCTTCTGAGCGCCCGTTCAAAACACAAACGGAATGATAATGATGTGCGTTAAAAAACACACAAGGATGCAGGATAAACGAAGTGAAAGAGAGAGAGAGGGAGAGAGAGCGGAAGAGAGTGGCAAAGAGTGTGAGGGGAAAAGTCAAACAAGTGTCGCTGCCTGCTCTCTCACACCCCGTTTCCTCATTATATCGCACCCACTCCCGCATATATTTTTATTTATAGCCAAGCGCTTTTCCTTTTTCTTTTTTTTCGATGTTGTTGTTGTCCTTTTTTTTCTGGGTTCATCGTGTGCATGTATGTGTGAAGGATATACACGGGAAATGCCTTAACACAATTACAATAACTTTGACATGAAAAGTGGAACAATAAACCAAACCAAACCAAACCGAACTGAACCGAACTCAGCTCGCTGGAATTGAATTGAAATGAAGAGGGAGTTGACACCACAGGAGGCAATGGTGGTTTGTCCTCTTCCTACTCCCTCTTCTTTCTCCTCCTCTTGTTCAGTCTCTTCCGCTCACACGCGCTGCTCACTTCCGCTTTACCACACACTCGTACACTATGAATAAAAGTATTTCCGATATCAAGAAAATTCTTACAATGTTCAAAGAAGCTTAAACTATATATCAGGAAATTTGTATGTAGTTTCTACTTGTATTTTTGTTATATTATTTTTATTACATTTATATTTTATAAATTCTAAGTGAATTTGAATTTTGTATTTTATTTTAAGTTTTCTAGCTAGTGAACCCTTTTTTTCCCGTGTCTCGATGTGTGTGTTGGTGTGAAATGAAGCGACAGCCGTCGGCAAATGTTTCCATAAACAACCAATACAAATACAGCAACAACTACAAGGACAAAAACATTTATTAAATGAAATAACAACAGCTAGAATAAAACTAGTATACAAATCAAAACCTGTGGATGCTCTGCTTAACAAATTAAATCTATGGAAGTTTTATGAGTAAAGAAAAAATGATTAAAAATTAGCTTGAAGAAGTAACTGAACAAAACGTATGCTTTAAAATGATATAGAACATTAACTAGATAAATAAATAAGAAGATATATTAATAGAATAAAAACTACACAAATATCAAGTTAAATTACTTAGAACGAAGAGCCTTACAATTTTATTTGAGCTAATAAAAAATATTCAATAAAGTACAGATGATTTTTTCACTTAACGAAAATTTAATTTATATAAAAAAAAACATATCCAATATCCCCATATAGCAAAATGTAGAGCAATCGCTGCTTGAACAACTTGTAGTTATGCCTCCAGCTGAGTTCCAAGCACGCAATATGCTCACACCTCCCATTCTGGGCGTCCCACCTCTCCCCCATCATCATATCAACCCCGGCCCCAGCTCACCGCCTTTTATTAATTTAGGTTAGTGACTTAAGTTTAGCATTTGCCGCAATTAACTTAATTAGAAATGCATTTTGTGGTTGGGCCAAAGGAGCAGCCAAAGTCAACGGAATGAATGAATCAATGAGTGTGTGAGTGAGTGTGAACGTGACGGTTAGTGAGTGTGTGAGGAGGGTGTGGGGTGTATGGTAGGTATGTGTATGTAGGTACTATAACCCATAAAACACTGTGTGTGTGTGGTGTGTGCCAGTTGCCCACTTCATTGAACTGAAGGGAATGGATGAATGAGCGAGTGTGAATACAAATGTGAGTATGCTTTATGACCCATTATGGCAATGGCAAATACATATGAACATATATACAGGCACAGAAAAAAATTAAAAATTTGTATTACAATTAAATATAATAAATAAGATATAAATAAATCATACTTTTTTTATTGCTTCCAAATTGGGTAATTAAACTTAGAAATAAAGTTTAATCTATTTCCGCTGCTTGCCCCTCGTATCTTAATATTTTTTCTTTCAGTGCACACACTCATTCTTATGAAAAGGCCTCCGCTTCGATTCGATTAACTAAATGCGTAATTTTGCTCTATTTTCTGCGGCAACATGGCGTATACGTCATGCCGCAGGCATACTTGAGCGGAAGTGAAAAAGGCAGAAATTGAGGGCTAAATACAGGGAGGAAAAGCGGAAGGGGCTTTGAAAAATGTAGGGTGGGTGGCGGGTGAGTAGCTACTCAGTGACAGATGGCTCTGCGGCGGGTGTAAATGCGTTGAGCATCCAAGCGAAAACTAATCCAAATCAAGCGAAACAAAACCCCGAAAAAAATAGCAAACAAACAAAAAATAAAAAGAGCACACAAAAAATAAAGTTTCAATCCGGTTTCCATGGCATGGCTTTTATTTGATTTTTTTTTTGTCAGAAATAACTGAATTTTTTCGGTGTTATCCCACGCATGATCCGACCCCTCCTTGCCCCCTCTCATGCCCATCCATCATGGGCAACACGTTTCGCTTCAACTTGTCAAAGACTTTTCGATTTTTTTTCGTTTTCTATTTTATTTTATTTTTTTCTGCCTGTGTTTTTTATAATCATTTATTTTTATTTGATTTTATTTCTTCCTCCGCATATTTTTTGCGGTCGCTCGTTCGGTGGTGTATTGCCAAAAATCAAATAAAACGGCGATAAAAAATTAGCGGTATCTGTATAAATCTTTCAGACCGCATATTGCCGAGATTTGAGTGCGAATACCAGTCGTTATGCAATCGGAATTTGGTTTGTGATCAAAATATGTCAGATTTGTATAAGGGAAACTATGTAGTTGGGCTTATTTTTAATTAAATCAATTATAATGTCTCATTTTTAGAGTATAAAAATTGATCAATAATTTTAATAATTTAATTTAATAATATTTAAAGAGATTACTCTCTAGATTCTAGAAATATATATATATATATTCTAAAACATCAAGAGCGTTAAGAAAAAATTAATGCTGACCATTAAAATTTGTTTAAAGCAACAATAATAACTAAACTCACATTTCTTCTACACTATTTTGCCCCAAAACAAACAGCATTGTTTTCTCAGTGGCCTTCAAAGGTCGAACGTAAACTCGCAGTTAAGCTGTGAACCCAATTTCCCAACACCACCCACAAGCCTAAGCCTTTCGCAGTTATAAACATAATTCACGGAATTGATCCCATTTACAGCTTTCACTTAAAGTATTCATTACCATGCCCCCGACACATTACCAAATATCCGAATATCCCATAATACGGCCCCAGATTCCGACACGCGGCGTTCGAATTTCGAGCACTCGAGTCTCTCAGCTTTAAGCTCTCGAGCTTCTTCATCTTCATCTGTTAATTGTCTCTGAAGACTGGAAACCGAAGACCGAAGACTGGGTCAGGCCGGCCACTGGAGTGACTTGAATGGAAGTCAAGTGGAGCTAAACAATGGCGAGAAGATACACGGCAATGGAAACGGAGACGGAGACTCCCCCGCAGAGATACTGACAAAATCCGAAGGGGTCACGGGGTACGGGGTGGTCGTAGGTGGCTCAACAAATTAGCATAACTTGTCATAAGTTGAAAAATCTCATTAGGCTAAAGATTCGCCTTTTGTCTCGTTATTGCTCGGTGTACAGTGAAAGAAAGATAATATCGATTTGGGACTGTCGTCAAAGTTTTACGACTCCATTAGGTTACATTTTAAGTAATCTCAATCATTATAGTTTTATCTGGTTAAAAGATATTTACATTTAGTGGCTTTACTAATTCATTATTATTAAGGGAGTTGGATATGTGTTGTTTAAAAATATCATTTGTTGATATCTAAATGAATTTTTAAGAGTAACTAACTTTATAATAATAAAACTAATTTAAGAAGTAAAATGTAGGTCTTTACTTCCGAAACAAAACTTATTTTCATAAAAAACAAAGTTTAAGAAATACTTTTGAGCCATTTATGTAGAACATTTGATTCCATGTTTTATTTGCTTTCCATTTAAATTAAATTAATTAACTTTTGTTGTGGTGTTTCGTTTGAATAGAAATTTAAAACATGATTTAAAGGCCAACAAATTAATACAAACTTTAAGGAAGATGTAGTTTTAACATATATATAAACGAAATAGTTTATTTATCGGACAAATATACGAGGCAAACGAACAGAAATGGCTTAATAAAAATGATAAAAGTCAACTTACAGGCTATTTTAACTCTGAAATAAATACAAGATTTATGATATTTATTATAAATGAATAAATATCGAAAATAAATAACTTATAGTCAATAGTTGTATTTTTTTCTGTGTGCCAGCTTTCCGATTGTTTTGTTTTTTGGCAGCGTCGAAGGCTGATCAGGGCAGTCGATCATTAAGAAATTAACATTTTCGGGGGGCCAGGGGGATGACGATGGCGACGGAGAGGAGTTGGGGGTTCCGCTTATTGGATTCCCTTCACTTCTCGAATGCCAGACGCGGCCAATTAATTTGCATAACTAAACAATGCGAAGATCTATTTCTGCCTCCAACGAAATTTTATGTTCCATTTCCATTTACACAATTTCCAGCACATCTAAGAAAGCCGCAAAATGGCGCAAAGAGTGAGTCGTGGGGGCGTGGTCTTCTTATAAACCTTAATGATATCGATTAATTTGCATTTCCCCTCACAGCTTCATCCGCAGCATCAGCTTCCGAGGTGGCGGCGCCGGGAACTTTTGCGTTGTAATTAAAACGCCAAAAGGTGCCACACCCAAGTTGCCCCCGCCCCCGTTTCGATATTTTATATACTTGGGCAGGACTCGGATGTTTTAATGTCTGGCAAAAGTTGGCGCAACACACAAAAAAAAAGAAAAGAAAACAAGAAAGAAGTAAAAAGAAAACAAGCTCGGAAAATAAAGAGAGCAGAAAAGTAAAAGAAAGGAAAGTCAATGGCTGAAGAAGAGGACAAAGTTTTATGGAGCCCAAAAGTAATAGGCAAAGACGTGGCCGCGGAGGTTCGGGGGATTGGATAAATTTTTCCGACAGAGGGGTGAATTTTCCTGCGAGTCGTAAGTAGCATTTAACAGCCAACTTATGGCCACTCGGCGGGAAAAGAGGATGAGAAGGTGAGGATGGAAGGCTGAGCACAAGTCAGCCATGAAACCCCGTAAAAAGTTATACGAAAGACGCCTCCCCTCTTCTCCGGAAAATTCAGAGCTTAAGTGGAGAAAATATCATTCGGGGTAAATCAAAGCCGATTTGCAGTTGATCACTGGGTGCAGGGAAATTCATAGAAACCGCAAATGAACATGGAGCATTATGTGCTGTGTGCTGGAGATCCTCTTTCGCAAATTCCTTGCAGAAGAACGAGTTTGCCCCTTGAAGAATCATGAAAATTTCATTTAGTTTCTCTTACTTTTCTTCTGTTTTTTGTGTGTTTTTTTAGGAAGGGGGCCAAAAACTTTTAGCAGCCTTTAAATTTGTCTGGCTTTTCTTTCTTCTCCTCTCCACGTATATACCTTTTCCATTTTCGGAGCATTGCAATCTCGCTCTGGCTGGAAAAACTTTGTCTGCATTTCTGGCTCCTTCTTCGTCGTCTTCTTTTGCAAGAAGGAAAAACTTTTGCCTTTGCTTTTTGTCATATTAACAGCAGTCGTTGCAGGACGAGAGGAAAATGTGGGGTAGGGGGAACTTGAGAGATGGTTATCAGACACAGAATGGCGACTGCTAAAAATAATTTCTTGCTCTGAGCTTGAGAAGTTTTCACCCAGCAATTTCCCTGACCACTGGCTTGACTTCCCCATCATCGGCTTCCCATCGTTGGAATATCTTGGGTCACTTTAAGCTGATATATATAATATGTTAAACTTTGTGTAGATCTAAATATATGTGTATATGATGAGGGGGAAGCACCACAACCACAGGAATCGAAAAGAAATCGCTCAGCAATCAAAAGGGGATGAAAGAATGAAACATTCCCAGCAATTCAATATGTGAAAAGATGGTTCTCAGCTCCAAAAGGATACTCTGCTTGGGGGAATATTTCACTCAGTAATAATCTAATTAAATAATGATAGCAATGGGAATTGTTCATTAAAAGCGTTGGAAATATTTGAATATTAATATTTATAGATGTATTTATATCATTTCCAGCTTTATATAAGCTACGATTTATATTATTTCTATTTTTTCACCTGAGAAAATAAATAATTAGCAGAAGAACAATAAAGATGTAATTAAATAATATTGTTGAAACGCAGAATTCCTAATATTATGTAAAATCTTTTAAGTATTTTATATTATAAATTTGTTAATGGTTTTATTATATATTTTGCATTATTTTTTATCAATTTACTTTCCGCTTAGCTAACTCTCCCTTGCCTGCCTAGAGTATCCCCAATCTGTGACTTCTTTTCTCTGCCACTTTTTTTCAACTCTGTCTTGCTACATCCTCGCCTGAGTGCATTGGCGTCTGTTGTTCTTGCCAGCACACTCGCACATTCAGTCAGAGTAAAGGAGATTCTCACGCACACACACACAGCCGCGATGGCAGTGCATTGGCAGCTTCCTTTTTGGCTTCTTTCACCCATTTTCTTGCACTCTGAAGGAGATTTCTCCGCCGTATACGCCATTTCTTCCTCATTTTTTCCTCCTTGTTGCTGCTTTCTGGCATGTGAATGTACTTGAAGCATTTCCGGTGCACATTACAGCAGAGAACAGCTCGGAACGGCGACGACGACGACGACAACATAGCCCATTGTTGGCACATACCTCCCATCAAAACACCCGCCGCTGCACTGCCAACCCCCTGACCTCATCTCTTCTCTTCTCCAAGCCCGCCTGCTCCACTTTTCTTCTCCATGGAAGAGTCAACTTTTTCTGCGCTTTCTTTATTTTATTCAGAAGTACACTGAGGGAATAATATTTTCAGACGTGTTGGGCATCTAAAAAATAATATTTTAATAAAGGGAAATTTTATGTTAAGTTAAATGTATATTATCCTGTCTTATTATTCAGGGAAATTAGGTATTTTGTAGCGAAAACATGTATTTTTTTAAAGAAAATAGTATTGGGACTAATAATAAATTATTCCATATTACAAAATATTCTCCCTATTTTTCACTGTGCAGCAAATGCACTGGATGCAGTTGAAAAGGCAAAAGAGAGGGAAAAAAATTATCAATTTAATTTTGTAACTCAACTTCCGTTCGCTGGCTTGGCTTGACACCCTTTCTCCCCGTCGCCGGCGCCGCCCCTTGACCCCATCCCTACCCTCACCTGCCACCCCTCCGCCTGCTCACTTAGTTGAACTGTTTTCCTTTCTTTACACTCCTCACACACTCATTTTTTTTATATTACTCCCCCCTCGCTCCCTGGCTCGGTTTTTCTGCTCCCTTTTTCCGCCTTGCACACTGTTGACACTGCCACCCACTAACCCCTTTCGCCGCCCAGTCTCCGGCCACGCCCCCTTTGCACACTTGTGGGTTACATAAGCCATAAGGAGTGTGTTTGCCTGCTGCATTTGCTCGCTGCTGTGCTGTGCTGTGCTGCCAACTTGCCGGCTAAATAGCAAAATGCAACGAATACGCAATATGCGCAAATTACGTATACGTCGTGTGGGCAAATATGTGTTTTCTTCCACCATATATACGTGGATGCATATGTATATGTACTGAGTTTTGCTATAGCTATATAATGCATGACTTAAAAATTCATGGCAGCGCTCAGGAAAATAATGCGAAGTGCAACCTTCTCTGAATAAGTTCGTGTAGTTCAGTGTCTTTATTTTTCTGAAGGAGTTGATGATTGCGGAAAAATACAGACACTGCTGGGGAAGTGATTTAATGGGTTATACGTGAGAAAAGGGTTAACGGTTTAGCGCAGAATTAAATTAATAACTTGCAAAAGATAAATTACATTTTGTTTATCCTTTAATATTTCTAAACACAATTTATAATGTAACATATCATTAAAAATTTGAATGTAAAAAATATAAAATAAATCAGATATCTCGGTCTTTAAAAATAAAACTGCCATCCTCTTTTTTAAGTCATTAACTTCCTAACAAATACAATTTTTAAAACTAGAATTGTCTAGTTATAGCACGAAATGTTTAACTAAAATCAATAATAAAATTAATAAAATAATTTATTATTATTTTGGTAGAATCTTGTCTAAGCCTTATTTATGGGTCTTTAAAAAACTCATTTATATTCTATTCAAATCATATTTTCCTACAAGTAAATGCATTAGCATTAAATTGACTTGTCAACACGTAAAAAACTTCGTGATTACTATTTTTTAGAGTTTTTTAGTTTAACGCAACCGCGTAGTTTTCAGTATAAAAAGAATATAGTTACTAAAAATATTCCGTGATTATTTACAGTTCTCTTTTGAGTGAACGATAAATTCCAGTTTATGCCGCTCTCTCACTCCCGAAAACTGGATCTTTTGTCTTTAATTTCGTCAGATTTTATGACCTGGGTTTGGGTTGCGTTTATTTCAGAGGTTTTTCGGTACCACCAGAGACAAGTTTCATTTCTCATTTATGGCATTTTTTCGGACTGTGCTCGCCGGGGGTGGCGGGACTGAAAAATTTAACTGCTGGCAATTTTCGAACGTTTCGCCATTTTCTAGTTTGCTTTTACCAATTTTCCTTTATTTTGCACGCTGCCATTGTTGTTTTTGCTGTTGTTCCTGCTGCCTTTTGGCTTGGTTTTATGCGTTTGCCAGGTGAGTGAGGTAGGTGAGTAGGGGAGTAGCGGTGGTAGGTGAAGGTGAAACCACAGTAGCAACAACACGCAACGCAGGATTTTCGAAAACCCACAGCATAAAACATCAGTTAGCCCCCTCGGCACGCCCTTTGCCGCCCCCTCACTTGGGGATTGCCTGAACAAACTCTCGGCGCTCCTCAGTCCCCGCTTTCTACTTTACGAGCTCTGAATACAAAATGGGTTTTCCGCCGCTGCTGCTCATTCTCCCCGTCCCTCAGTTCCCTCCGTTCCCTCCTTCCATTTCCATTCTCATGCTGCCCCCCCCTCGGCTTTTCATGCTCCTCGCTCTGCTCCACTCGGCTCTACTCCTCTTTCGGGCCACATCCTGTCGAGAGTGTGGAAGCTTGCCGCGTGAAATTGCCACTTGCTGCACACGCTTCTCGCCTGTTCAACTTGGCCTCCGTCGTGGCATCGATGTCGACGATTGCCGTGTCCCTACTTCACTACGCCCAGGCGAGCCCCCACTTTCCATGCACAGCTAGAAATTGCATGCAAATATTGCTGTTTATTTATTTGTTCATTAAAAAAAAAAAATGTATAGATTACAGGCATATTTTTGCTTTATTTGGCAGCACAATTCAAAGGAAATTTAAAAGAAAAAGCCCTCATTTAATTTATAAATATAAACCTTTAGGAATTTAAGCAATATCTTATATATTTAACGCCCTAACTATACTAGAATTAACCCTAAAAAATATGGGGATACAAGAATATACACATATCCTATTGGAGTTTATATAAATAAAGGTTTCTTTGAGTTATAGGGATCTAATATCAATCATTCTTAAAGAAATCTAGGGAATTTCTCATTATATTTTGTACTCTTTAAGATCATTTTAAAAAGCTTTTGTTATTTTTTTTCAGTGAATCCTTCCTCATCCTCAACTAGCCATAAAGTTTATTTCATTTTCGCGCACATTGCGTTCCCGTTGTCACAGCCACTCTTGCTCCAACCCCTCAGCCGCCTACACCACCATTTCCGCCAACAATTCTCCCTCTTCTCCTGCTCCTCCTGCCCCTCTTCAACCTACTCTTCCTCATCCTCCCCAGCTTCCTCTCTTCTTATCCCGCGTGGAAAACAAAAGTGAGCGAAATGGCAGCGTCATCGAAGTAGAAGAGTGAAGCGTGGACTGGGGAAGAATTGCTGTAGAAGGGGAAGAATGGAACGTAGGAGAATGAAGAGAGAAAAACCGAAAATCATTTTCGCCAGCATTTTCCCAACTGCAAGGAGGCGGTGGGCGTGGCTGCTATTGTACGCGAGTGCTAGTGTGTGTGTGCGCGCGTGGAGAACTCGTTTTTGTAGCATACTTTTATGGGCAAACAGAAAGCAAAGAAACAAGCAAGAGAATTTCACTTTATCTTCGCCAGATCAGGCTTTTCCACCCCCCCTACCCCAACTCCCTTAATATTTAACCCACAAAGAATGAAGCAACAAAATTATAACAGCAACAGCAGTAAAAAAAAAAATGGAAATCCAAGTGGAATATAAGCAAATAAAAAAGAATAAATAAAAAAAAAACAAAAGACAAACAAAAAGTCAACAACAAATACAGCCACATACAAACAGGCGGACAGCAGAGACAGACAGCTGAGCTGAGAAAAAAAAAGATAAACGGGGAAGCGGGAAAAGGGGGAAAAGAAAAGGAGAAGCGAGAAGGGATAAAGGGAAGAGCAGCAGGGACATCCGAGAGACAACAACAGAGAACGCAATCAACGCAGCCATAAGCAGAAAAGCAAAATGGAAAATTGCAAAAAACTTAAAAAAAGCAAAGACATGCAAAAAAAAAGTGCGAGGAAAATCATAAAATAAGCAGTTGCAAAAACTTTTAAAAACGACCAAAAGGATACTCACTGAAAAGACAACTAAATTATATTTAAATTCGAATATGAAATATTTCCTTATAGAATATACATTTATAAATGTTTTTAATTGGCCTCTTATTTGTTATTGATGGGTTCTAGCCAGCTCAAGATCATAATCGGCATAATTTTTTATCTTTATAAATATTTTGAAGTCTGTATAAAAACTTGTAAATAAAATGGATTGACTTGTATTATATTTAATGGGTTTTTTAATAAATATAGTTCCAAAAAGTGAGCTAAGTGAGGATTACCTATATTTACCTATATTTAAAAATGATTAAAAATCTTTATAAGCTTTCTCGAATGTTTTTTTGAAATGATTATTAAAATGCTAACCCCTAACCATATTCCCTATAATATATATTCTAACATATAAGGGCATTCTCTATGCAAGCCGACTCAGTCCTTAAGACAAGCCATTTCTCATTTTTCTTCACTCGCAGAAAAATAGTTCACATACCTATCTATGCAGTCCCTGCTCCCTACAAGTCGTCTTTCTTCTCTATTCCATTGCCTTAACCATTTGCAGCCTTTCTGGACCTGAAGAAATAAAGGATCTCGTTTGCCTGACAAAAAAAGAATAAAGAAGAAGCAACAGCAGAAGTCGCAAGAAAAAAATGTGCGGAAAATGAGGGAAAGTCGGGGAAAAGCCTGGGAAAGAAGCGGAGAAGCCAAAGCCGAGCACTGAAAATGCAACAATAAAGAATAGGGACTGATGGAAGGGGGTGATAGGGAGGGCAGAGAACTGGCAAGAAATGTTGATTTTCTTTCTTTTTTTGTGTTGTGTTCATTTTTGTATATATTGTGCCACACTGGGGCATTATAACGTTATCCTTCTGGTTATGTTTCCGCTTGCCAGTCAAGCCCAAGCGATGACACGAGCCAAGGGAAAAGGGGGTGTGGGTGGAGCAAAGTGGGGGCTCCTGGGGGCGGCGGGCGGATGACAGGATGGGTGGCAACAACAATGGCTGACTGACTGACTGCCAGCAAACAGAGGGAAACCAAAACCATGCACTAAGAAAATTAAATGGTATTTTTAATACAAATAAAACGGATTACAGTCATTATTATTAGGAAAAGCATTTAAAAATCATTAATTAATTAATTAAATACTGCATTTATTTATACTAACAATGTTTTACTATGTTTAGAAATCAACTTAGTGTTAAACGGAAGTGTAACTAGTTCTTAAATGACAAAAATAAGACAGAAATCTCATAGATCTTTGGGTTTGAAATAAAAATATTTAAAATAAACCTAAACATTTTCAGCAAATAATTTAATTTTAATTAAATCAAACAATAATAATTTTCCTTCCAGTGCACCGCCACACAAGCAAAGCGAGGAAAGTTCTCTTATTTTTATGGCAAAAAAGGGGGGAACTGGGGCTGGGACAATAAAGACTAGCAGAGGGGTAGTTGGAGGGGGTGGAAAATCGTGGCACGAGTGCAACTTATTTTTATGAGCCTCACACATACACACACAGAGGCCGGGGCAGAAGCAGCAGACACACAGCATCGCTGCCAGTGGCAAGCTCATAAAATTTATAACACAACGTCCTTGCCGCCTGCCGACTCCTTGCGGCTTTAGCTACAGCTACAGCTACAACACCCAACCGCCTAACCACCCACCCCCTCAACCACCCCCTTAGCCACCACCCCTCACTATCAGTGTGTGTGTGTGTGCGACTTATGTTTGAGTTTCGCTATGCGTCTGTGTGTGTATGTGTGTTGGCGGCTTCGTTTGCTTTTTCATAGCATTTTATGCTTTTTGTGTTGTCGGTGGCTCTTGTTAAAGAAGATTTGCCCAAAATGTCAGCGGGGATGAGGAGGAGCCGGTGGGGGTTTTGGGTCCTTGGCAGGATAGGGGGTTTTTTTGGATGGCAGCGATAGAGAAAGAGAAAGAGAGAGAGGGAGGTGAGAATGCCGCCCACTTAAACGCTAAGTGGTGCAAGTTTTCCACGGGAAAACCAACTGGCATGAGCTGAAATGGAGGCCAAAGCCGATGGAAAGATGTGAAGGAAGTCACAGTGGCACCTGTCATGTATGTAAGGATGTAAGGAGCTGAAGCTGAAGCTGTAGCTGTAGCTGTAGCTGTGTGCGATACTTAATAATGCAGATACATAAGTTAAAGAATCTATATATTTCCATGTGGCAAAATGCCAATTTCTGCCAAGAGCAAGCAGGAAAACGAGTGAGGGAAACTAAAACCCAAGCATGCTTTCCATTTCCAAACTAACCAATTAATTTACATAATTTTCAGCTGGTTTGCAGGGTTTTTGCTGTTAATTCAAATTATATTATTTCACTTTAAGCCCACAGGATGATTAGCACATTTCATCAACATCAAGGAGCTGACATAGCAATAGTTGCTCCCACTCATCAGCTCTGGGTCCCTCATCAAACCCATTTCATAATCATCAACAATACGTAAATGTCTCACTGGGACTGGGGCTCACAGAACGAAATAATATCCATGCTGGCATCCCCATCCCCTTGAGATACAACAACACACACACACAACACTACCCAGCACACGCACACACATACATGCGCAAACAAGGATTTTTTGCCGGCCGAGAAAAGAAAAAGTTAAAAATGTTTGCTTACAAATTGCCAGGCAAACAGAAAACAGGAACAGCAAAAGAGATGAGAAAATGCCGAGTGAGGATAAAATGAGAGGCGAGCGGAGCAGGGACAGGACAATTCACATACAGGACGACGACGATTCACATGCAGGACTCTCGAACAGGTCAGGCTCATGTACACATCATACGAGTAGTATCCACCACCACTGGCACAACACTCCTTTCGTTCCACACACACATCATACACTTTAACCCCAGAGAATTGTGTGTGTGTGTTGCGATGAGGGAAAGGAAGAGGAGTGATTGGGAAGAGACCTCCTTTTTGGAAAAGCATCGAAATTGCAGTTGTTTTCGAATATCAATAAAATGGCAAGGATAGCAGGAGCTGGGGATATGATCGCTACATATAAGTAAAATGTGCAATTTAAAGGTTCTTGGTTTGGGAAAATACCAAAATTAAATCAAATTAGTATTTAATATTATATAATATTATTAGCTCGATTTGAATAATGTTTAAACTTGTTCAAATTTAATCACTTTTCTGAGAACTTATGCTTATTGTAGTCAGTATAATATTTACCAAGTAAACTGTATTTAAATATTCTTTAATAATTTTAAAAAAAGGTTTATTGTTTCCCTTGTATCTTTATTTCAAAGCCCATTTAAGCTGCATATTTTTTCCATATATAATTTTCCATATTCCCCCCTTTTTTCCGTCTGACAATTTGATGGAAATTAATAAAGACAACAGCAATTGGTATCAAGGCAAACATTAACCGACAAACATTCTCTCGATTGTCTGCGTTTGCCCTGCAAATGTTTGCAGGGGCGCTGCAGTTGCGGGGGGTACTGCCAGGAACGAAATGCATTGCCAATGTCTGTTTTACATAGTGCAAATAGGGAATCGGGGAGGACGGCGAGATCAACATTTATATAGACAACAGTCGACACTTGCCCAAAAAGGGAGCAAAGGATGTGCACGCACACATCAACGGGGATATATATACAAATTGTAACTGTTCCCATGTCTGGCTCATGTGTGTGTTTGCATTTTGGCCTCGATTCGTGGAGTGTGAGCACTGTCCCTATCTACTCCTGATGTCCCTATCTACTCTTGCCCTTTTCCTCGGCTCTCGGCTCTCCATCAACGTGCAAAAAAAAAAAAAACCTTTTGAGGCAGACAATGTGTGTGCTGCCTTATACGTGCCCATATCTCTCGCTTTTCCCCCTTCTCAGTCTGTGTTTCTGTCTCTTTCGCTGGGAGAAAGCTGCCTTGCTGCCTCTCTTTCACTCTCCTCTTGGCTTTCCCCATTTGCAGCTGTATGTGTTTGCATAAATAGACAATGAGCAAACAGCTTGCGCACTGAATGATAACGCTGGAGCAACTGAAACGAGGACCCAGAGTCACAGTCAAGCCAGGGGAAGGCAGGAGCAACAACTATGGAGCTCCTTCATTGTGCCATGTGGCAGGCAAAATGGCAGCAACAACAGCAATACAACAGCACACACACACACACTCATACACTTGCAACTGTGTCACCAAAAGTTGCCCCACACAAACACACACACACTATAGCCAGTGTAGATGGGATTCGCATCCAATTCAGAGGCCTTCTCCTTCAGCAGAAACTTCTGCATTCTTCTGAGATGAGAAAGTCCTGTGGCAGTCACAACGAAGAATAAGTTCTCTAGAGCAGGGATGCCCTGTCAGGGGTCTGGGGTGCCGCACTCAAACTTGATCAAAAGCTTTGCCTAGATCTAAGATGCTTACAAATAATTATAATTCATACTAAAACAACTTTGTTTTTTATTTTTTAAAGCATATTCACTGATAATGCTTAACTAAAAAGTCAAAAATTATTTCCTAACAAATTTGTAAGCTATTTTAACAAGTTTTCCTTTATTTTATAAACATTTTTCATACTCTCACTCTGCAGCACCATTTGCATCACACTCCACATACAACCCGCAGTTACCAGAACCCCTAAAACCAGGTCCCACCACCCACCCCTTATCACAGAGCTTTGCTTTAATTTTCATTTTCATAGATTTTTCTCTTAGCTGTTCTTTTTTTATTTTGTGCGCTCTACGTTTTTTCTCTTTGTCTTCGTTTGGCTGTGCGAAACTTTTTGGCATTTTTGCAGCTCTGCTTAAACTTTTATGCGCTCTATACATACATATGTGTGTGCGCGCCAGCGAGTGTGTATTTCCGTGCGAAATTTGTATAAATGTTTTTTGGCAGCCTCTCTAAACGGCAGCACAGGAAGTAGCACCACCACCACCACCGACGAAAAAAAAAAAAAAAACAAAGGAAATAAAAACAAACAGGGGAAAAAGGAAGCCAGGAAAGCGAACAACTCCAAAAACGCCTGGCACAATTTGCGCCTTTCCAACTGTGTGTGTGTGTCTGTGGGTGTGTATTTGTAAGGGGGCGGTGATGGGGCGTAGCTGCTTGTGTGCTCAACGGCCTTCGCACAATGTGGCGTATGCGTAATAATTAATACGCTTGAATTCATTAGTTGAGCAGATTTCGCATGCCATGACAAAAACGATGAATACGTATGTACGTGTGATTGTATCAGAATCACGAGTGTGTGTGTGCGCAGCACAGATGAGAATAAATTACTATATAATTATTTAACCGAACTTAAAGTTGTTGCTCGTATCTAGGCAATTGTGGAAATTTAATCGGCTTTATAATGCGGATATGTGGAATCAAAGGCAAATAACTGGAATAAATGTCAGACAATTAAATGATTAATGAAAATATGAAATTATTCTATTACTTAAATATTTAAACTTAAGCCTTAGTGTAAATATAATATATTTTATCTGCTTAGATTAATATAATTATTGCTTACTGATTAGTAGAATAATTTACAAGCCCAAATGGCAGCGCTTTAAATAAAATAAGCTTTTTATTCAAGGAAATTAATTAAATAAATAACGCAACCCTATTACAAAATGTATTTAAGGAAATTCTTTTCAAGAATTATACAAAGAACAAATACAAAAATCAAATTTACTTCCGTTCCCTTCTGCTCACCTTTTTGTGCTGAAAGTATTACGTATACGCAAATAATAAATTTAAATATTACATTTTCTCATTGCTCAAAGGGCAAACATTTCACTCATTAGCCCTTTTTCTGCTCTTTTGTTTCCACTCCTCCTGCCATCAACTTTAACCCCTCAGCGAAGGCGTTTTGCAATGAAATTATTATTTAAATGAAAACAGCAATGGAAAAGTGAGGCGTTGGAGAAGGACGATGACAACAATTACAATAACAACTAAATGGCGGCAACAACAATTGCCGGAGGGGTGATAGGGGGGGCGGCAAGGACGATAATGTCGACAGAGTGACAATGCCAACAACAAGAACGGCAAGAGGCAGCGAACATAACAGCGAAAATGTTAATAATTACATAAATAACAACAACAGCAACAGGAGCGAAACAAAGATGGAAAATGGAGAAGGATTTCAGGGGAGGAACCTCCCCTGTATATATATATATATATATATACATATATATATCTGTGTGTGCAGAGCTATAAATGGAACCGGGAAAATAGGGAGCTGGATGGGGGAAGTGTCCTGGGTTTTTTGTCATTGTTCGCGGCAGCGGGAGCTCCAAAAGTGACAGCGCACAATATGTAATTATGTTTCCAACACACACACACCCACCCCGCTCACACCCCTGCACAAGGATATAACTGCATACACACACAGAGTGAGTGTGCGGAGGCGGGGTGCTGTGGGTGCACACAAGAAATATGGAAAAAGGATGCAAAAACGTTGGCAATTTGTGTCGCGCCAAGAAGAAAAAGCAGCTCCCTGGCGAGGAGATTGGTGGTGCACTGAGAAAAAATAATTACTGTTTTATGAATAAAAGAAAGGACATTTATTGCAGGCCCGTATATTACAAATTAAATATTTATTTATCAAAAATGCATTTTTTGAAAAATATAAATATGTTAACAATAATTTTAAAATTTATATTGCCACTGTTATTTTTATAAATAAATAATTATAGTTAAAAGCACCGATATCTGGAATATATACCGTTTTTTCTCCATGCACTACAGAGGATCCTTCGAGGGGGCGTCCTTGTGAATTGTAAACTGGCATTGGCGTGGGTCGTCCTTAAATGTAAAAGGCAATATAGACCCAAAGGCTAAAAAAGGTGAACTGCGTGCGACTTTTATTGCTCCAAAACACCGGGGGAGGGAAGCGGTGGCGGTGCAGTTGGGGCAACTGTGTCGGTGGTTTTCGGCATGGCGGAAAATTGGCGACAGGTGGCGCATGTGTTGACAACGCCGGCGGGCGCATAAAGGATTCCATATGCGGGGGTTGATCTCTCCGATACCCCAGAAAGTATGCTATAAAAGGCTAACTTCGTTAAAGGAGCCGCACACCAACCCTTGATAAACAATACTGCTTCAAGCTCACCTCTGTTCGCCTTGCCGCGTCTCGGTTCGCCGGTTTGCTAATTAGCAAACGCGCAGCGATAGAAATTTTAATTTAAGAGCTGCCGCCGCCGCCTCCTTCTGCGAAATGTCAATTGAGCAACCTTTAACCTTCCCAGCGGGGTGTGCAACGCACCCAATTAAAAGAGCAGAAGATGCAAATATATATTTAAAATTAAGTTAATTAAGTTATATTTTAAATTAAGTTACAGTGGTGGATAGTTTTTTATTTGAAGATTATTTTGTAAAGTTATTAATATGAATTTTAATATTAATGAGGTCTTATCTGAATTACTTTTAAGAGACTAAATTTTAATTGGTAAAAATTGTAAAAATGGTAGATATTTTTATTCAAATTATTTGACTTTGGGAATTTTTTTTCAATTTAAAATATGGTTAAAAATTGTATACCTTTCCTAAAAAATATTTATGTTTAACTGCTCAGCAAAGTGTTAAGTTCTTATTTTAGGTCTTAGTATTCAAATATTTTAAATACTTAAAACAAAATATAAAATGTATATTTATTCATGGCTAGCACCATATTCTATTTATAGTCTCTCAATTGAAGTTAATTTAAATAAACCCACAGTTATTTCCGTCACTCCTATTTATTTTGAGAAATAGCCTTCACTTTTATCAAAGGACGTTCAACGACCCACTTAAATTTTGAGAGATATAAATATCTGAGAATATATTTTAGGCTCCCCGGCAACCACGGTTCACCTCCGAATTGATTGTGTGTGTGTGGGTGACACGAAATGCCAATGGCGGCAAAGCAATTTCCAGGCTAGGAAACAACAGGCAGCTACTGCTGCTGTGGCGTAGGCAGTCGTTACGTCACTGCACACCCAAAAACAGTGACGTCATTTAGATAGATTCCCGGTCTATAAATGGAAGCACGGGCGCTGGTGCTGGGTCTGGCACAATATAAGAAAATATGTAAACAATATTTCTTCTCCTCTGTGGTCGTCTTTGTCATGCATATTTATTAACCTTCAACCGCCGCAAGGATGGCGCGCCAGCTTATTGTTAACCTTCGTCAGTTGGCCGCCCTTTTGGAGGCTCCTGCAACCTCTCGTCCTCGGATCCCTGCGAGGGTTAGCTTCGGTAGATTCATAACGAAAATGTGGGCGACAGAGACAGACAGGAGCCACCCACTGGGAGCCGTTAGAGTGAAGCGACCTCGCCCACCTAGCCAAGCCACCCATTAAACGCTTTCGCCCACCGCCGCGAAGGTGGCAACCTTCGCTTAATTTCAACGGTCTCCGAGTAGCCTCGACCCATAAATACGATAGACTTGCTCCTGTCAGTGTGCTTCAGTGTTTGTAAAAGAATTCGCCACTAAGCTTATTACAGAGTTTCCATTTCCTAGGGAGCCAGCAATATTTATGTTATCTTATGATATTTTAGGTTTGAGCCAATGCAAGCCATCCTTTAAATATAAAACAACACTTGAGTAAAGAAAACATGCACTTAAATATTCAGATATTACGAAAATTTTGAGAAATAATTGCCCATATCTGGGAAGCAAAAAAATAAAATAAATGTGAATTAAATTTCGTTTTTTTTAGAAAGGACATCGAAAACATCAACTCCAGACTACACCAAAAAAAAAATACCAAGGGTTTAAACTTAATACGCGTTATCTTAAAATTATACTCCAAGCAGTATAACGAGCTTAGTATTGATTTCATACTTAATAATATAAATGTTATACTGAGAAGTATAGCTTTCATACTCAATAGTTTAAATTGTATATTTTCGAATATCATTTTTATACGCTTCCACTTCGAAAAATTCGAACACATAACGCGTTAGATAATTTCGTGCTTTTCTGTTCATCGCGTTAGTGCTTTTTTGCGCCCGCGTTATAGCTTGGCTGTTCATATTTGGTGGCGAAGTGTGCATATTGAAAGCGGAAAACTATGACAAAAAATATAGTTTAAAAGTGTTGTGCTAACTTAAAAGTGAGTATAATTATATTGACTGTATTGTATTTTATATTCTTAAAAGAATATTTGCAAGATGAGTTGTCCTAATTGGCAATTTTAATGAAAACAAGTCTATTGCACAGAAATTACAATTACTACAATTCCTTCTTCAAACTAGTGGCGCATGCGCATTTCTTTATATATAATTCCGTAATTATTGGCTCATAACTTTAATATTTATGCCAAACTCTGATTCCATTATAAATAAATTTATTTTTGCGTTGTTCCATGTGCAGTTCAACAGAAAACGGTGTCCGCATTAAGTGTGAGTGAAACGACAATAGTGTTGACGAAAACACTTGTGTATAGACGCATTTTTTTCTGAGCCTAACTCTTACGTGTGCAAAAGAAAAATTTCTTTTAGAATTAATAACCTAAACGAAAAACAAATATGTCTACAAAAACAAACACAGCGTTTAACTTCAAATTCTTTCATAATTTTTGCCACTTTACTGTCTAGATTATTAATTCTAAAAGTTTTTTTTTTGTGCACACGTAAGGGTTAAGTTCAGACAAAAAATTCGTCAACACACTCTTGTGGTTTCACTCGCACTTACTAGGCTAAGTCCTTTTACTTAAACTAATTGTATGTGTAGTTAACAGACCACGTTTTACCGACGTTTTTTTTATTTGTATGATGGTTATTTCCTAAAAAAAATTTCATTTTTTCATCCCATAGATAATGGACTGCATCCCGAGCGCCAGTACAGACCACCACGTGGCAGGAAACAGTTCCGAAATTGATAACATATATTTTAATTAATAAAGATAAGGAAATATTTATTTTAAGTCATCAATACACAATCATTTCAATGAGCATTACACAGGTCAACATGGTTTAGTTGTTGGAAAGCTGAGGGTCATTTCCGAAGTGTTTTAAATCGTAGAATCCGAATCCGTGGTTAGAATTGGCCCATCACGTCAGGATTTTGAGATATTTAAGGTTATGTACCCAAAAAACGACGTTTTTCCCTACTTTTGAGGTTATGTACATGGTGCAAAAAATTGTTGTGGTCTGTCTCTCCAGTAACATCATTTAGTACCACTCTTACCCATTAATTTAAGAGTTCAAGAGATCAACTACGATTTTTTTTCGCAAAGTTATGGGTATTCGAAGTTCCGAATGCTTAATGCAAAAAATGCCGTCGAAGGGATATATTTCGTAACTTTGATTTTTTGCATTAAAAGGATTAAATATAGGCATATATGTAAATACGCATAAATAAATAAAAATATATTTTTAAAATAACATTCTAAATCGACTTATTTTTGTATTTAAGTTCAATACTACAATAATTTAATAATAATTTACTACATTAATTTCCAGCATAGTCTACATTTTATACGCAAGAGTATAGAATCGATACTTTCCCATTACCGGCATAGTACAGAATTAACACGCAAGATTATAGATTGTATACTTTCTGCAAACTCGTTTTGTATTGATAGAGGGATAGATTTTATACGATTTGTTATACAGCGTAGTATAAAACTTATACGAATTAGTATTAAAAATATACCAAGGTGAAAGAAAGTATATCTTTTATACTCTAAGGTATAAAATAAAAAATTATAAAAATTATACTTTCGAAAGTATAAAATCAATAAGCATCTTTTTAAGACATTTTTAATACTCGACAGTATACAATTCATTTAACAATCGTATCGATTCTATGACGATTTTTTTTTGGGTGTTCCAGTAATGCAAAAATATATTTAACTCATAATTAATTTTTGTCCATTGTATACAAATTTAAAAAAAAGATGAAACGATAACTGTTTGTAACAACTAGTCCTCGAAAAACTCAAGAGGCTAATTTCAGTTGCTTATAAACTTTAAACTCTCAAACTATATTCCCGTGAAGAGGAGGAAAGAGAAGAGCCGGAACACAACGAGTTCAAAAAATAAGAAAAGAAAAGAATCTAATTCCAAATCTAGACTAAAACAAAGTTTTATTAAAAAATAAATAAAAAAAAAAATAACTCATAGGGTCAACATATTTGAGAAGGATATAATTCCAAATCTCGACTAAAACAAAGTTATATTAAAAAATAAATAAAAAAATAAATAATACATAAGGTAAATATTCTATTATTAAAAAAAAAAAAAAAAAAAAAAACTGATAGGGTCAATAAATAACTCATAGGGTCAACATATTTGAGAAGGATATAATTCCAAATCTCGACTAAAACAAAGTTTTTAAAAATTAAAATAAAAAGATAAATAACTCATAGGGTCAACATATTTGAGAAGGATATAATACCAAATCTCGACTAAAACAAAGTTTTATTAAAAAATAAATAAAAAAAAAATAACTCATAGGGTCAACATATTTGAGAAGGATATAATTCCAAATCTCGACTAA